>MU914926.1:0-11500 GCA_036418165.1 Cooperia oncophora
GTGTCGTCAGCTCTGAAGAAGATGTAGCAGATGATTCTGTGGTAGCTGCATGAGTTGTTTCGGCTACGGGCTCCAATAACTGAAAGATATCTCGGTATGTTGTAAACTATTATGAGCCCGAGAACAAGTTACTACCGACCTTCTCCAACTCATCAACGTCCTTCAAAAAGACGCATTCGTTTGGCAGATTCTTCAGGTAGTTTTCAGCCATGAAATGCAAAGTGGTGGCGTTCTCATCAGCAATCGCAGCTGCCAACGTTTCCATTCCGCTTCTCACCTGATGCTTGGCCATGTCCTGAAATTCACGAAAGGTCATTTAATGTTTTAATAAATTTTCTGAGAACGGATGAATTCACCTTGAAAAGGTCACCAGCTCCGGCACATTCCTTGTTGAGACCTTTTTGAGTGCATCTCATCAAGCAAATTTGCTTTCTGGAAATCACGTGGGTCATATGAGAAACCAATAATTTGATAAATTCAAAGAGCAAACTTTCAAGGATAAATCCAAGGGCGAGCTTGGGTGATTTCTCCTATGATCTCAATTACTACTCCCATACTATTCCCATACTCCTATACGTGCGTTGTAGATTCCGCGACGTGCGGGTTGTGTTTGACCTGCTCGTGAAGGTAAGGGGTCGCATGTGCTCGGTAGGTATGTGACAAGACAATCGTAATCCGCCGCGGTGGTGGACGTCGCCTGCGACATCGCGCTTGCAAATGACGCTGTTTCTAGGATTGTAGCGGGGCAACTGGCAATGTATGACCAAAAATAGCCAAAGGGTTTATATCATGATAACTACTGTTTTAGGCTGCAGTGCACGCTTTGAAAGCTACCACAAAAAGCTGACTTATGGGCAAAAGCCTGACGCCACAACTCGAACCCTCACCTCACGCTTTCGGGCGAGTGCGCTGTCCGTTGCGCCACCAGGGCCGCTCTTGCCCTCTAACCGTAAGTTTGACGGTTATGCCGTAGCCTTACACGCTCACCCCACTCACACATTTTAACATTCGAGTGAAGGGGCCCGGGGCCCTAATGGTATAGCGACGCACTTGCTTGACAAGGTGCGAGGTCCTCCACAGCCCGCACCGCATTTTGGTATCACACTAGTGCAGATATGACTCAGATAGTTGGTGGAAATTGAGCCTTAAAGGTTACGATCGGGGAAAAGTTGTCAGTGTATCTACGTGATAATCGGCGTCTCCACTTCTCTGGCAGCGCTGATGCAAACTTAGATACGCTCGCGACCAATCGCTCGCGCGAGCCTGAGAGGCGACGAATTGCATTTTCGTTGACGTCCTTCCCTTGGTATGATGGTTCATCGGTGTCAAAAATCGAACAGAGCCTGGCAAGGACAGGCCGGTGTCTTTATGAGCCTTTAAAGCTGCGATCGTCTCCGCCAAGTTAGGCTGTGAAATGGAATGAATCGTGACTTCGGCACATACTTTCCCGCTTTTTTATTTATTTTTTATATTATTATTTCTCTGCTCTTTGCACATCCTTGTACTCTTTTTGGCTTACCTATACTAGTACTACACTTTTGAGTGCTGCTATCCTTTTTTCGGTACTAATAATTCTGTTTGTGTAACTTTTAGTAGTGAACTTACTTGCAGATTCCAGCAACTCCGCCGAGAACACGGGCTGCGTTCACGTAGCAGCACTGTACACGTCAAGACGGAACGTTACCTCAGTCAGGCACTCCCCACTTCCCGATGCCGCGATGCTTGAGTACATCAGTTGACCCCCCAACATCCAGATACCAGGCGGAACTCTAAAAAAAATGAAATTCATCTGTTATGAGCGTTTCCCTCTTTGTTATTTCCCTTTCCTTCGAAATACCTTGAATTTAATAAGCCGCTTGACCCTCTTACGCATATACATGCGCCCCCCGAGCTATTTTAGTAGCGTTGAGAGCGCGGGTGAGAACAGGTTATCTCAGTCGATTCTCACGCAAACGCAATTGTTGGTCACGCTTTACCGAACTGGCTTATAGCTGTGGCCAGTAGTGGCACAAAGCGTCATTGTTCCTAAGAAAGTAGGGAAAAACTATCACTCACGTACCTTCTACTTTATTACTGCAAATGAATGAGCTTTCATGGGTCCTCGCCTCCAGTTCGGGTATTTGTTCCGATGGACATTCCCGTCCACATTTCAGCAATGCGGAGTTCAAACTGTAAAAAAGGAAAATTGGGCGAAGTATTTTCGAGGTTACGGTAAGGGAGATCTCCTCACGCCACCTACGCGCAATTTGTCTCATCACCAGCACAACCTTGTTCTTGTTCGAAATGTGAAACGTTCAAGGCTGGCTCTTAACCTTCTGACGGAACGGTCGGCTGCCGACCCCATCGCCGAACTGGGTGAGCGCGGCAGGCAAAAACTTCTGATGTCAAACCTCGTCGCGTCATGCGATCGTTAGACTGACCCATTGAATATTGGTCCTTGTTCTTTTAGAATTACCGTGGTGTGACTATGCTAGACTGAACGGAAGAAGAGTTGGCGTTCTTCCAATAGGTCATGTGCCCTTCCTAGTGAGATAGATGTCTTGGCCTTACTAAAGGAGTCTTGGCCTTACTCCTTAAAGGATGAAGGTAGCCAGTGTCCTTGGTTCATGAGCCAATGGAAAGTTAGTTTGATGTGCTGGAAGATATTTTGCGTCCCCCGCAGTCAGCCGCCTATCACTTGACCGGTCCCAGGCCTACCCACTGAGCCACGCCCAATTCGTCTTTGAGAGAAATAGAGAGATGTTTGAAGAGAACCTGGTAGGAATGTCTACGAGCGAAGTATCACTCGGAACAGACACTTTCATCCCTACACCATGGCCTTGGCAAAAACTCAATTGAAGAATCGAATTGTTGTTCGTTTTCGTATGTGATCGCGCTGAGCAAAACTAATCTATTCGACGTGGCGGCGCTCGGGGTCAACGGCAAGGCGCTAGTTAATGGATGTGGAGAATCGCGCAAGACTGAATGGCCACTTCTAAAGACATGTACAACTCAAACCTGCAGAAATTCTCAATGTCAACTGCGATGCTCTTGAAGTTGAGTAGATCGAAGGCGGCGTTGACGATGCTTCCTGACGCGAAACAGCCTTGTAGGCAAGCGCTTGCCGTTGGAATTACCGGTTGTGGTGGGATGGATGCACCTGAAACAGTTCTCAATGATCTTTCCATGGTAAACTACGCCATGGTCTCTTTTCCATCTTTTTTGGAGACCGTCGATGGAGTAAACAAGCTACGTTACCAGTCCACTGGTGCTGTAAATAGGGCACATCACCGTTGTGAAATTCACTTTAGGAAGCAGTAATCGGTAGCTGGGATGGAAAGGGGGGGGGGGGTAGTATTTGTTCCACGGATTTTTTTTCTGATTGTTGAACTCTTTTCATTTATTCCAGCCCCTCCTTCAGAAGAAGATAGCCTTGCGAGGGCAGAGTAGAGCAGAAACCCACTAAGGGACTTACATTCTGTCGTAGGAGGGGAAATAATATTTGAACTTGAGAAAAAGCTTCCCAAGCAGTAAGTACATTTCTTCCGATAGTCGACTCTGTCTTTTGATACGCGTTATACGATTTTTTTCCTAAATCCGGTAGGAATGGGAAAGTGGTAGGTGCTGTAGAAATTCTACTATGGAAACTCTTCGCGAGGTTGATAGAGCAGTGAGTGGTGCGTTGCCACATCCAAATAAGGAAGGGGGAAAAGAGGGGGAAAGGGGGGAAAAGGGGGGGGGGGGGAGGGAAGGAGTGAGGCTGACATTGCAATTTCGCGCCATGATCGCACCGATGACGTACCAGGTGGTTGAGGGGGCAGAATGTGGAGCTTGTTTTTATCCAGCCTAATCCAACAATGCGCGGTGAGAACTGACATGATTTGCTCACAGTGGATGTGAATTTGGTCTTTCGCTCTTTGCTCTCCTGCCGTCAGAGGTTTCGGACCACGAACGATGAAATGAACGGTTGGCCTTGATGATGTTAATCTGGGATTCTGATCCATGGACCTGGCGAAGGAACAGCGCTACTCGCCAGTAGCCCACATCATCACTGCGTTTCTTTTTTCTGTGATTAAAATTCGGTATGAGGTCCCCGCAGTGTTCTCCCAGTGCACTCGATATTTGATGCGCTAAGGAGTAAAACTTGTACCCCGAAATAGGGTATGGTAGCACTTACAACTATCTTCCAATCTCACAACGTCAGTACATTTCTTCTTTCTACATTTTGTTTCTTCTAAAATTTCCACTCAAAGTAAACTATTTCCCAACCTATTGCTACTGTGTGTATGGTAGGCACTTTATAGATCTCTTTCTATGTGTCGATGACGTCGCAGTTCTACTGTTTACAAGAAGTTAATCGAAGGTTTCCTTACCCCCCCCCCTGCCTTTTGCTCTCCCATCTTGATGGATTTGGATGTGACTGGCACAAAATGTGACAGGTTCAAAATTGAAAGTGAGGGATCGTATTGAAGAAGAATTTTGTAATCTTCATGATATTCACTTACAAAAGAAGGGTGGTAGTTCAAAGTGGACGTTCGAAATGAGCAGTCTAGCAACGTGAGTCTTTTGAGGATTTCTCTGAGCAGAGTCACAGAGTCTTTTTTGAGGGGACCTGTTCATGAGGCCAACCGCACTACCGTTCGGTGACGGTTTCACCTTACGTCCAAAATTCGTTTTTAGTGTGGGTATGCTCCCCTGGCACACCTCCATAAGTTTGTCCAGAGAGAACCACAGCAAACATGAATCTGTGACTCGTTAACCATCCAAAGACTCATCCATCAGACGTACATTCGACGAACCATCATTCCCCGGTTAGCAGCATGGGACCCTAATTTTCCCTCTCATTTTCTGCTCTGGACCATCGAACAGTTTCTCACCTTCCTCCGGATATTCCAAGGGAAACCAAAGGAAGGCAGTGCTAGTAGTGATGAAGTAAAACATACCATTTGCAGTGATCGACAATGAAAGCAATAACCACAGAATCATGGCCGCAGATCTGAAAATGGACTGTGGTAAACAACGAGTAGAAGAACAACGTGTTCACGAGGATAGGAGTAGCGGAACGAAGGAAAAAGTTTGAGGAGGTTCAACGAAGAGCAGAGCGCTTTGAATGTTAAGAGCCTTACGAAAATGATAAGTGAATTATGATTGAAATGGCTTGATGTTCCAACTGAACATCCAGAGGTCCATGGTCCTACCAATTGAACGGAAAAATGTGCTGCCACGCAAGAGCGCTAGTTAGTTGTAAATCTGAAACCGAACAGAGCAAACATACTTATATCACACTACGTACTGTGCAGTAGGAAAAACCTAGCCTACATTCTCAAGAAAGAAAAAAATCGCCAAGTAATTTCTTCGAGTTAGTCGAGCTGAATTGGCCTCGTGGAACCGTGCCACATTCGAGAAAAAAGCTATCGGAAACTCCTGATTGAACGATTCGCGGCCAAGGGTGAACCTGGCTATGACGCGGCTGTGCCAACGATATGGACCTGATGTATGGAAGGCAACGAACGGCACGAATGATGCGCCTTCACAGAGCCATCTGGCTGACAATTCCAGTGTTGTACAGTGTATAAGGAAAGTGATGACGGTCTGGTTACGATCAAGAGGCGGAGCGACTTTTACTCTTTAAGTCTCCACACCTTTCTATACCGGTATTGATTCATCATCAAAGTGGCACCGATGTGCTCGATCAGCTCGTCGCTGCCGTTTGCATGTTATAGATACCGTATCTGAAGGTGAAGGCATCAGTGATATGTCTTATTTCGACGAAATCTTGGCACCACACCTGCCCTTTTAAAATGACCTCACAGTACATTCATAGTACTACATTTGATTCGTACGTACTATGAGTTATCTGATAAAATGGCGTTGGGGACTAGGGCGGAGGCGGTGTAGGGACAAATGGCCGGCTTAGGATCCTCGCAGCAGGAGGTTCCAATCCCTAGTTGACTTCTGCTCAGGCCAAGGCCTTCTGTACCCTGAGGGCAGGCACATTGGTACCAGATTCGCTTGGGATGAAAAAACACTGACTCTTGAATAGGCAGGCCCCTACAACTTATATGTCATATCGCATAGGTCATATCGCATCCAATAAGCCACCACAATTGTGAGTGGAAGTAGAATGCGTGGCTCATTCCATGAAGAGATTGATCAACGGCGAAGGCTTACTTTTTTACTGCATACTGCAGACCCACTGAGGAAAACTAGCTAGCCAAGCACAGAGTCTTTTGGGCTTTCTTAAAAACCTACATGATTCCTCCGAATTCTTGAGATCAGGGATGAAAACTTCTATCATTGATTAATTCTTCGGAACATGCCGCGCATTCTTCTTCAAATAGTACTCTTGACAGCATTTCAACACGGCGTGGGCTTGAAAAAACTTGTACGGGGAGCCGATTTTATAGTCAACCATTTTATCCACTTGAACGGGAGTAAGGTTGGCATTCTTCCAATGAATCATATGCTCCTCCGGGGCAGTTCGGCGATGGGAGGGGGGTGTTTTGCACTTTTGCTATTTCATATCAAGGTGTCAACCCATCTGAACAGCCTCTTCTCGAGTTGACAGGTTTTACATGGCTTGACGAGTTTGCTCCAGCTTCATAAGAAATCACAGGTTTCACCCGAGTGAGAACCTGAAGCAACGAAAGTGCAAAATGTCCCGTACCTCCCCCCCACCTCCCCGTCGCCGAACTGCACCTGCTCCCGCTCGTGATATCTTTTGATTTTACAGTGGAAGACAAAAGTAGCCCATGTTCTTGGCCTATAAGCCAAAGGAAGAGAGAAACCATGCTTTGGGATATATTTGACGTCCTTGACAGTCTACCTGTTACCTGTTGAGCTACCTGTTTACTTGACCGATCCCAGGCTTACCCACCCAGGCAGGCACTAATCCACTCCAAAGGAAAGATTTGAAAATTAGTTGGTCTAAGCAAGAGCATGAGCAAGAGCAAGATCGTGCTCGTGCGTAATCTACCCCCAGCAAGTTGCCCTTCTGCTGCTGCTTTCAGACCGCGTGACGTGCGTCGACACGCTAAAAGTTGGAAAGCTATCCATTGCCATAGGAGGGAGCGCAGCCATAGAAGGTCTTGGCCGGCCGTCACTGTTCTGGGAAGCATAGGAGAATAGGGAACTACATGACCAAGCGTCAGTGTCTTGGAGAACATAAGAGAACAGGAGGGTACCGGACTGTATTCTGACTGTCTTGTTCTCCTGTACCATCCGAAACACTAACACACAGTGTGGTCCTATCATATTGGATAGTGTTGGAGCGCTACTGTCGAACGCGTCATCGCGAAGTCTGAACGCAGCCTGTGGCTTAACGATGCTGAAAAAGTGCAGTGCACAGTAACAGCAGGTAACATGGTAACCAGAGATAACCTGAAACACTGAAAATGGCAGCGTACCCCATAGCCAACGCTGTATAAGGTCCCTTACAGCCGCAGAACACTATAGAAATAATAGATTTGTATCCAATGAAATAGTGTCCAAAGTGTCAACTAAGTACTGAAGTAGTCAGTGAGCGTCAGGTACTAAGAAACACCCGACTGCTAGCTCTCGCCTTTTACCTTTTCGAGTGTCGCAAGAAAACGCGAGCAATGCTCCGGAGACCTGGTATAAAATCACAGTAGAGAGGCGAATGACGATCACAGTCATGTCCGTCGGCTCAATTCAGAACCAAACCCCTGCTTCTGCTAATCCTTTTTTTCTGGCCAACTCACATCCAAATCATAAAGTTCATAAAAACTAGTTGTTGTAACTGCAACAACTGTAACCGTAATATAAAATGAAAGTATCTCCACTGGGAGGGTGGGGGTGCAGCCGATGTTCAAGTTATGATTTTTTTTCTGCCAAACAAATCTGGTTTCAATTCGTCATCACCGGAGGGTAGAAGGCTTGGCTTGGCGCAGTTCGGCGACGGGAGGGGGGAGCGTTGTGCTTTCCATCGGTGAGTTGATACCACCTGGGTAGCCTTTTCTTGAGTTGATTACGTTCTACCGTGGTAGGCTAGGAGAGCTTGCTCCAGCTTCACAAGAGTTCACAGGTTTCACCAGAGTGAGACTTGTAAACCGGAAGTAGTGAAGCAGTGAAAGTGCAAAATGCCCCCCCTCCCGCAGTCGCCAAAGTGCGCCGCTTGGCTGACCTGAGAAGCTGAGCAGGAATAAACCCCGAACATCGACCCTGAACCTTTCCACTACACCCCTCATGAGGTAGATTAATTTTTCATGGTTCAGAGAATTCCCAGACTATATTTGGAACTCCGTCTATTCGGGAGAGGAAAATAGGATATTCATTAGACAACGAAATTTCTATGCGTTCTATACAGACCATACTCTTCATTCACACTCTTCACATGCTCCCTTACATTTTCTAAAAGCAGCACAAGAATAAAAGAGCTGCCACAAGGGGTGCGGCAAATTCAACTGTGAGCAGTTTCGAGCAGGAAATTTAGTAAATGTACAACTAGGTTTAATTTCATCACAGGGCTTTGGTTTGACCAAAATAAGGATTGAAAATTTGAAGCGGCCCCAGTGACACAGCTGAAACGAGTAAATGGTGCGTAGTCACATCAAGCAGATGAACCACTCCGTTCCAACACTTTTCTTGTTGCGAAACAAATTAAAAACGATTAATTTGTCGAGAAATTATCTCTCATTTTTTTTCGAATTGAGCAAGTCTCCGAAGAAGAAAATAACATACAATTCACTTCCGGTTTTTCTTGTTCCCCGTACAATACGAAAAACCGTTCCACGTTCTGAAAACCTTTTTTCTAGGGATGAGTGAGCCCATTTCTGACTTGAGAATTCCCCCGCAATCTGTTCTCCAAGTTTGATAACATTTTTGTGTGTAGCGAATGAGCGAGTGAGACGAGCAGAGCAGGATCGTCTCTGAGAGAAAACAAGGTGATGAGGCATACGTTGCACGATTTCTTTGCGAGCCAGGTGACCAACGAAAAAGTCGAGAAACGTGGAAACGAGTTTGACGAGCGCCCAATCGCGCTCGAGCGCGAGCAATTTCACCGACGACGTCGCCGACCAGTCCTCAAACTCCCCATACATCTCCCTCTACCGAATTCTCAACGATCCATGTGCACTCAATGAAATTGCAGCTCGCACATATACACATTACAACAATATGCGAAACAAAAGTCTAAGGAGGGGAATCCTGAAAAAATCAGCGAGTCAGAGGATAAAATCCTTGAAAACTATCGCTGGTTCAGTGCCTCACCATGACTGAAAGACGCTGAGGCCCGATGCCCACAAGAGGTAAAGAGACGTTGGGCCTCAGCCTCTTTCAGAAACTTCCTATTTTTTAGGGTTCTTCCGCGTGGCGGCTTTTTTTGCCAATCTTGCGCGAAGCGCCCACCACACATTTTCTGCACACAATGGACCCATTACATGCCCCGCCCCAGATAACTCCGCCCCTTTTTGTCGCGACACAATCTACATTCACATTAAACACATTTTACACAACATAAACTGGTTTTCACAATTTTCATCTATTACACTCATAGACCCTCCTTCGATACACTTTTACTATGTAGTACACTTGGCTCCGCTCCCAACGACTCCGCCCACTTAGTTAATTAATCAAAAATTTCCACACTAAATAACTTTATTCCTTATGGTTCTATTTGGAGCGTTGGAATGACTCACGATCCTCGGAAAAAGCTTGACCTTGAATTGTGCGCTTTTTGGGGGAATCCGGCTAGTAAGCAGTGAGAATTTCACGTGCTATCCAGAACCTTGGTCAACACTCTCTGTGACTTAACCGAAAAAGGCTGACTTTTCTCATGACCTGGCTGTGTAAGATTCACACCTTTTTCTGCATCGCGCGATAAATATACAGCGTTAATAATAAACTTCTGGCATGACGCCACCGGGTTCAGTGGCGTCATGCCGGAAGGCATCGCGAACATTAGCACGATCTCTGGTTTAGACATCACTCACCACACTACTCGAGCTAGATGCGGTTTTCGGTTGGTTTGCACTTTTTCAGCAAACGAGGATGGAATACTGGTAAAGGATCTGGTGCTTGCAAGAGAGTCAGCTATTTGACATACGCTATGAGTGTACCAAATATTTCCTCGAGGGGTTCGAAAGAGGTCAGTGATGTGCTTACACCATAGTGCCCTTTAGAGTCGTTGAGTCTACATGATCGACCCTTTGGAAACCCTTTGACCGAGTGGTCCATAGGGTCACCCTTTTTTAACAACGTTAACACCAACCCGAGGGGTGATCTCCCTGGTCGGCTTCGTAAAGCTCAGTTTTTGGAGATCCCGCATCATCTTAGAGTTCATGCCCTTTTTGATTTGTTTAGGCGTTTTGCAAGTTAAAATAGCATTCGGACGCGTGGTTTCCTGTAGAACTTCTTATTCTCTGGGCTCTGAAGAAGGCGACAGCGCCAAAACGTCAGTCGATTAAAAGTAGTTAACAATCTTGAATTGAAGTCGAAGAAGTTGGTAGATTGTTGCGGATTCCGTATGTTGCCAGAAATGTTCCATTGAACGCACTAGCTGTAAGCGAGAAGCTCGGACCGTCCCCTCGGAACAAAGGTGCTCCATTTCTATCAGACCGCAGGTGGGACTCGAACCCGCCCTCCACGCTTTCCGGACGAGTGCGCTATCCGTTACGCCACCAGGGCCGCTTTTACCCTCTCAGCTTGAACGGCTTTTATGCCGTAGCCTTACAGCATTCACACGTTTAACGTGGTGAGCCTGTCAGCTGCAATAGTTAGATATCGCACAAATCGCTAGGCCGAAGGCTTAACAAGTTTTGAAGGCCGCACTTCGCTCTTCCAGAACTTATCACATCACAAGAGTGGGGAGTTGTGAACGAAAGTGATTAGGAGCGACTGTGGTTGAGTAACGCATAGTGCACTCGCCCGGAAATTGTGAAGTACGAATTCGATTTCTGCCTCGAAGTCTGATTTTTACCCCTTTAAGCATCCTTGTAACAGGTTGCTCCATTTCTAGTTGATATATGACGAATGGAAAAAGCGTAGACTCAGGCATTTGCACTTTCGTTGCTTCACTAGTTCCGGTTTACAAGTCTCACTCTGGTGAAACCTGTGAACTCTTGTGAAGCTGGAGCAAGCTCGTCAGCCACCATGGTAGAACCTGCCAACTCTTGTAAGCTCATTAAATATCTCCGCAGATGGGTCGATGGTCAATGGGAAGTGGCAAAAGTTCAAAGCCCCCCCCCGCCGTTCCCCCTCCTTGGACTACCCCAGACATCCACAATGTCACTATGGCTATGATTGTTCAAATGCGTGGCTTATCCCAAAATGGAGTTGAAGAGCAGTTCAGCAGGTTATGCTTACCGTTATGATTATTTTAGTACAATTTATAGTGGTTGAAGTAATTGATGGGAGGATAAATATGTATGTGACGTGCCTAGAGTGTAAGACGATCAGCGCCCACAATTTTATTCTTTGTCCTATGCGGTTTATTTTCAAGATTTTTGATTTTTGACTTTCAACAAATGTCATCAGTCCTACTGTAACTACCGGATGCGGTCTT
>MU914927.1:0-11467 GCA_036418165.1 Cooperia oncophora
AAAGTCGCATTCCCAGGTCACAAATACGAAAGGCTCGCCTCGAAACGCAGCATGTATGGGTTTATTGAGAGCACCTCTAGAGTGAATGACAGTGAGTGATTTCAGAGACGAGGCTTTTTGACATGAAACCAATGGCAATTAAAATTCAAACAGACCTGTATACGGTGGAGCTCGGTTTCAATGATCATGCATTCCGCTTTTTTGCTGTTCGCATTCCTGTCACTTATTCTGAAGTTTTCTGCGTTAAATCATGAGATTCCCGCACGTGTACTCTTGAACCATTCTCAAAGGTCACACTTGCATGGCACTGTATAGACAGGGTTACAGCTGGGAAGGTCCCTTCTTCGGAAAATGATGCACGATCATGCTTACGTTCTATGCTTGGATGAATATTTTGTCAAATGCCCTGGCTCAGAGATGTACTACAATAGTAGACGTTGCCTGTGTAACTTTTGACTTCAAACTTCTCCACTACCATAACGAAAAAATACTGGAAAGTTAGAGAGCAATTTGTGAGCTCCAGTCAACATCCCGGACGATTTGGTAAAGTACTGTGCATTCAAAGTATTCAAAGTTACGAAGTGCTACCAGCTCAACTTGAACGCCAATGATCCCGTTTTTCAGTGTTGTTTTTCACACTTCTTGGGTATGGGAGAAAAAGCCTTCGCAAGTTTACTAAGAGAGTTCTTCCGCGAAGTTTTGAGCTCAGATTCTTGAAGATGAACCGCAGGCTCGCTCCAACGACGGTCCTGACGCAGCTGCAGTAGCGTGCCACTTTACCAAGGTCTAACTACGCAACACTCATTGAGCGGCAGAGATCAACCAGAAGTGAGGGGGTGCGGTCTAGCTGCGCCTATAGCTATGGCTAGACGCCTTGTTGGTGGCAGCGCTGCAAAGTATGGAGACAACGTCCGCAGATCACTATCCTCCAATATCGTTCCTGTGAATTTTGACCTGAAAATGGCACGCTGCTCGCCATCTTAAGTAGTTCGGCAATGGGAGTGGGACAGTGGGAAGCACCCAAAGTGCAAGTCCCCCCCCCTCCCGTCAAGTCGCCGAAGTGCGTCCCATTCTCTCCACATACGGCGTGACCAGGATCTACGGAGGTGATTGGGCAGCACGTACAGTCATAAACGCCTGCAGCCCAACGATAGGACCTGTGACGGAGTCGGGCTGACTACGGGCGAAACGAATCGCGCCGGTGCTTTTGGTGTGTAATTACTTTTCGCAATATTTGTTTTTCTTTTGTTCTAATTGGAGCGCAGCCGGCGGCAGGTCCCTCGCCAAATGTAGCGGGTTCAGGATAATATCATCGATGGAACAAATCCCTGACTGCGCTCCAATCAGCGCAGCGTCACACGCGGATCCCGATCGTTAACGGGTATCATTATGCTGTATATGATGCACTTGACTGAGAATGGGCAGACTGACCCCCCCCCCCCACCAGACCCTTGGAGCTCTAGAACGTTTACCACAGGTGACGGTGAAACAGCACTGGCGAATTTTGCAAACCTTATCGTGATTAAAACAAAAAAGGGAACAAAGCTACAGTAGACAAACGGCACTGGCAATGCAATATACCATCAGAAAGGAACAAACAAAACAAGGTTCTGCGCACTATATATAGCGACTGAGATGTCTTTGTGATCTCCGGCTCGTCCTTCACAGGTGGTGCAGAAGAAGATGGATCCACGTTTGGTGGCACAGGTGAAAGAGAAATTACCGTGGATGGGCCTGAAGAAATTCCGGATAAAACAAGAGGAAAACTAGAAGATGATCACAGGAGGACAGCAGATAAAACTCAGCTGAATCGCTTCAGAAGGTATTGGTAGGCATATCATATTAAGCGTTAGGCAAATATTCTGAGCATCCATATTCCACGTAAAGTCTACTTCAAATCATGAGTGCGTGGAAATGGAACTCGCTTCAAGCGCATTGCGCTCTTACAAACAGTGAGTTGAGGGGATCCAAAAATATGTTATTATGACAGTTAGTTTGCCCCGCGAAGCAGACAAAATTGTCGAAGTAGCCTAAGCACGGCTCATTGCTGCAGTTCATTTTGAACACTGCAGAGCTTGCGAAGAAGCGGAAGACAATTAGTTCGCCCAGCGAAGCAGACAAAATCCCCTCGAAAAAACTGACGAAAACACTTCGCTAGCTTATGAAAGGCCAATGACCAAGTGCGGGAGAACAGAGGAATAGCGTGTATTAGTAATCGCAGTGTCTCTTACAAGGGAGGTCGTTCAGGGCGTGGTGAGCTTTTTCAAAATGGTCTTGTGCATATTGTAGGGCACACATACGAGGACCAGAAAACTGAGTTTCGTTTTCGCTGCGCGCTTCTACGAATAAAGAAAAACGTAAAAAATAGGTCGATGGTTCGGATCCCACCGAGGACAAAATTTTGCTTTTCTACAATTTTTCATTTTTTGGATCCATGTTTGTCTAAATAATTGGTCCTAATAAAAACATTCACGATGAACTGAACAATCCTATGTTATTGGCAATACTGCTTTTTCGTCTCGATTCGTTAAGTATGCAGCAGCTCAAGCTTATGCCGGCGGTGCCAGAGATGGCAACTGGAACCAAAAATAAAAGTCCAGAATCGTGATCAAGCGACTGTCGATACCCTAGGGCGAGTCTGAGCAATAAAAAAACCCTTTTTGACTTTTTACAGGGTTGTAGGAGACCGTTTGGTCGCAGTGTGAGCCGGAGTCCTCACATCTCGTAACAGCGATGCGTATCGTTGACGCTACGGACACCGGACAACCCAATAAGCAAACCCAAGAAGGTCAAAACAATTGTTTTGACTGAAAATTCGTTTTTAGTGGTAATAAGTGGCCCTGATCACAAATGTAACACCTATTCTTGGCGTCCACGCAATTTGGCGACAGAATAGCGCTGAACGTTCCCTATATTGGTGTACATAACGAATTCAGTGGAAAGAAGATGTGGCCCCAAATTGTCTATAATTCGCAGCCACACCAGAAGTTACTAAATTCGCAATCAGATCCACTGTATATCTATCTATATCTGTCAGCAAACAATCTTGTTCAATGGTGCGTGAAAATCGAAATACTTTAATAGCACTGACTCATGAGGTATAGCTACTCAGAATGTGCCCATAAATGGAAAATATCCGAGTTATATTCATGCGCAGACACAAAATGGAAGCGAGAACAGCGAAATCTAAAAAATGCAAAAAGCGCTACACCGCCGGGCAGCCGAACCTTTCAACCCACCACTCACTGTCCGATTGCGAAACCTCCACTATATCCGCTAGGCCATCCGGTGCTCGGCTATGCTAGCGCTCTTATCGTTGATGAAACCATTGCAAGAAGCCGTTCACCCTTGAGCACATGACCCAAGTTGGAAGCTCACTTACGGCGATTTTTCGCTTCGATTCAAACGGCCCCTTTATAAGGACCCCCCACTCAGCAACTGGTCAAAGTTGCAAGTGACCTACGCCGCATAGAGGCCCAGAACGAAGCAGATTCCACAGATTTCTTTTCACTCGTTTTTTACCTTTCCCGGAAGCGCGCAGCGAAAATGAAGCACACTTTTCAGGTCCCTGCATGAGCCCCTACAATATGCAAAAAACCGTTTTCGAAAAGCGCACCACGCCCTGAACGACCTCCCTTGTTAGTTATGCGGGGATTTTCACACTGAGAGGAGCAGACGACCTCAACGATAAGGCCATAACTCACTCGCCGGCACCTCGCCGCGTACTCCTAGCACCTTGTTTGCACTACGGAGGATTGCTGCGAACTAGAAGTTCTTGTGTTCACAGTATATTGCTTTGGCAGTCGTTTATTGTTGACTGCTCGGTGAGTCGGCTAGTGGTAGAATGTTCACAAAAGGGGGCGTCCCTCAAACAACAGACGGGGTTGCGCCTGGTCTATCTAATCTGTTAACCAAGGGTCATAAATACATTACCAGGGGCCTAAGTCACATTCACTCAATATCCTCGCTGTGTCTAGATGACACTTATAATTGATGGAGGTTCTGGAGGCATAGGCACTCCAGAACACTTGGCTCGTCTAACTCACTTTCACTTTCCACTGGAATAAGCGTTTCGCCATCAGTGTTCCCTCTCTCCTGCTCCTCCGTATGTTCCTCCTCGAGAGCGTTCGGAGGCCCGATGGAAGAGAACGGTGAATTGAATTCTTTCGGATCCTCTTCTTCAGGAGTGTAGTTCAAGAGGCTAGAAAGAAAAAAAAGAAAAACAAGGCAAAACCCGCCAGAATAAAAACCACCAAATATTAAACGAATGTAATTTCCGCCACGAAATCCTTCGCCTATACAGTGTGTAACAAAAGTATGTTGACACCTCAAAATCTAGTTTTAAAATGGAACCAAAAGACTTTCTCGATCTGCATCCTTCCTCAATCGAATCCCCGTGGCCGATAACCCTATAATTCTGCACTCGAGCGATAAAGAATCTTCACTTCCGTAAGCTGTTTTTGAATTGAATTTCTTGTTTGGTACCAAAGTAATGCAGACGCCTTGAATGAGGTTCATAAGCTTCGGCTCCAAATCTGCATCGAACATTCTTTATTCTCTCTACTTCCCCACTGTACGCTAATCATGCTCGTCGTGTGATACTCCCTCGGTCCGAAAGACGACAAACTCATATTCGAGCTCTCAGCTGCTGCTCGAACACTCGGAACAGGGAAATGTAAAGACAGCTCGGAACGTTTGACCGAAAACCGTGCGTTGTACAGTACCTCTAGAGTTCCTGATGGCTACTATTCAGCACCTATTTCGGGGCGCCCACGGTCTTCGTCCGCAAAAGACAACAGAAGAATAGCGCGTACTGGCTCAAACTCTCCCATCTCCGTGGCACAGATCCATGCTGCGATGAATCTACCGGTCTCAAAAAATGACGATATGGCGCTCTATTCGATCGAATGAGCACATCACTCGAGAGAACTTGGAGAAAGCTCCTCGTCTGACTGCCTAACACCAGCTGGCGAGACTGAACTTTGCGCGTGCAAACATGGCGACGTCGTGGGACAAGGTGCAGTTTTTTGAGAAATTTGTAAAATCAGAAAGACAACATCTTATGCGCATTTCTTTCTTAGGTTATCTTCACTGATGAGAAAAGGATCAATCTCGACGGTTCAGATGGATAACGGCGAGCTACTCGGAGAAACCTTTATCGCGGATTCGCGTTTTGGTGTGCTCGGCGAGGCGAATGATTTTCGGAGACGGGTGGTATGATGGTTGTTGGAAGCAGTAGATCAAGCCTGGAGCTTGCTTCCATCCTGACCGTCATGAACGTCGGGGAATACCAAGAGCTTGAGCGTCTACACCTCTTTCCTTCTTTCTGAGTGGGCCACGACGCAGGACGTATGCGCTGCAGCAGGAAACCGCCGCCGCCCATGTTTCAAATTCTACTAGAAAATGGCTCCAATTCAATGGTATCAAAGTGATGGATTGGCCGGTATCTTCTCCTGACTGCAACCCAATCGAAAACCTGTGGGGAAAAAAAATCCATGGGGGGTTTTGTCGACAAATCTAGCATGAACAGTCCGCAACTACCACAACGCGCGAAGACTCGACAGTAGGCGGTACATAGTTGGCTAAACATGAAGATATGACGAGGATACTATCACAATCTTGTCCCACCCAGCATGCCAGAATGTTCGAATTAACGGTGAATCTCTGGAGAAATGCAAACTCTAGTACCCCATCAGAATTTTGTTTTTTGTTAAGTGTCCACATAATTTTGTTATTAAGAAACTTTTTCAAAACAATAAATAATTGTACAGTAGTTCACAAAGTGCTCAGAAGTAGTGTATTCCTATGTTTTCGCTTATGAGGAATTCAACAATGAATGTCTCATATCGCGAAATCGCAAAGGTCGCGAAATCCAAAGGCAATTTCGCAGAACAAAAATTTGAGGTGTCCACATACTTTTGTTACGCACTGTATAAAATGCATACCTATGGATTGAGAGGTGACATATTTGAAGTAAACGTGAGTGGAGGTAAAAGACGAAACACCAACTAGAGAAGGACCTTAATCTCCCCTGGTGGAAGAAAATATAGCAAATTAGAAAAAAAACTCACAGCTGAGGGTCGAATGAAAGCCCTTTCACTTGGAAAGCTGGCGCGATTTCGGTAGTTTTATTTCAGGTAGGGCTAGTCACCTGAACGGATTATATAAGTCCAACGCCGTAACGCATCTTGAACATACTTCGGGTAGGAGGGTTTCCTCATTCCGAAGATAGGCAGTAATCGTGCCTGAATTTTCCTGATTGAGCCTGAATTTTCTTTTTGCTTTTTCCCCCTCTCTGGGGAGTCACTTTTCGGCTGCCTGTTCATAATTGAACATGCCCCATCCATCATACTCGATCACAGGAATTTTCTTCAATATAAAAGCACACTCCGCGATAATTGAATGGGCAGAAAAAGGGTGAACATTCATACCTACTGCGCCTTCGTCACTGGCAAGCAACTACTGCCTAACAAGTTAGGAGGAACGCGCCATCGAACAGGGCAAGTGGACTGGTTCTCAGCCCATTTCCTCTCTTCGCTATTCGGTCATCACGGGGAAATGTGCTGTGAATCTACAAACCTTGCTCTATAAAAACATGTTAAATGTGTTAAGAGCTCGAACAGAACTTTCCTCTTTGCAACTCCGGCAATCTTCCAACTAACAATAACTCGAAGTAGTTGTGCTAGCTGGAGACGAAATTCATGTGCACCGTTGGTGGAATGGAATTTGGGGCACACCCCTAGCAGACAGGGCGTGCGGTTCAAGCACTTTTAGGCATCCGGACAAGCGGTGACACGATTTTCTCCTCTCTCTTTCAGCAATCGCACGCGAGCCTGCCGCTGTCACATGAACCAGATGGACGCCCGTATCCAAATAAGGAGTTAGAACCTGCTCATAACTGCTCACCTTTTCTGGCAGCTCCAAGTCATCCGGTAGAACAGATTCGAAAAACTGCGACAAAACGTGAACGATAAAAGCGATGGTAGTCATTGACAAATTGAATCCATATAGAGATACTGTAATGGGAACTTAATCACATAAGTCTTGGTCGCTAGGATGCTGGGGCGTGTCAAAAGGGGGGATGCGGGAGTGGCGCGATACTAACCTGTTCCCCACCGAATTGTTGAGGAGACACGACATCTACCTAGTGGAAAGGACAAGTCTCGCTAGACCACGCCGCAGCATTCTGTAGCACATTAACGAGTGAACACGTTCAAAAGATTCGTTAAACATGAAAATTACATGATAATAGTTATGAAAAATTGAACAGATAGGAATATTGGAGAGCTGTGTGAAACATAGCTCAACTCCCCTTTCTGACGTGCGCTCAGAAGGAAGCCGAGCAAAAGCGCAGTCTTTCATTGTTCTCATCAGTAAGGTAATGCCTGGGCACGAGAAGAGTTTCTCCATTTTTGCAGTAATATTCAATATCGACGACTTCATCATGTAAGAAATGCTCAGTTGAGAGAAGATTGAGGTACAGGGTACAGCATCGTTGTGTAAAACACATAGGGGTCGTACTTTTCCGCTGGGGAGGGGGGGGTCGTATTTGGTCGTTGGGAGAGAGGGGAGTCGTATGTGCCTTTGAGAGAAATTTGCTGCGTTGGGAAAAATTTTGGAGAAAATTTCGAAAAAAGAAACTGGACTGGAAAATGTGGGAAATTGGTGGGTAGGTGCTGGGCAAGAGGAGGGGAAAGGTCGTACCGAGGTCCTTAACTCTCAAATAGGTAGGGGGTCGTATTTACACCCTCTCTCGGAAGAAGGGGTCGTACCTACACTACCATTTCAGACATCACGATGATGTACCCTTACTGTATATACAGTTTAGTTCGCTGCGGACGAAGGGGCGTATCGGACGGGATGAAATTGCCGCGGTGCCGAACCGATCCTCAACCAGTTGTTGAAGCGAGAATTGTCAAGATTGTACCACATCGTTCGTATCACTCGTTTTCTACCAGTTGTTATCGTACACCCGCTTCAACAGCTGGAAGAGAACGGGTCTGGCGCCGTGGCACACTCATACAACAATGGGACAACGTACCTATCTTAGGTATGCTTCCGCTACCCGGTGGTAACTCCCGTATGAGGTCCCATCCAAAGAGACCTTGAAGGAGAACGTTGAAAATCACCAACGCAATCGCCATCGATGGTGTATCAATCCAGAACGAACTCAATGTCAACAGACAGGTGATGATCTGAAAAGTATACCAGCAATTCTTTAGAGTGCCAACTCAGATCCAGGGAGTTGTTACTATTAATTGATAGAGTTAGTAGGCGAGATTCAATGGATCTCACGGCAGACTGAGATACATTGGAGCTTGCTTGTTGACTCTAATCTGTGGGGGGGGGGGTTAGGTGGGCTTCCATACTTCGCTTCACTTCTTAAAGCTCGCAATGGGAAGAGTGGTGGCGCTGCCTCAACACAGATTTCTTGTCGCGCTCCCGCACACAATAAAGGTTGAGAAATCCCGCACGAGGTAACCTTGCGCGCTATTGCAGTCTGCTTGAACCACCCCTTATAGGGGGGATGTGTGGAGCTTCAATTCCCAGTCTCAGCACTGCAGCACGAGTTGACCTGGAAGACGCTCGACTTGATAGAGTCGACGCACCTGGCCTCTACCATTTTAGACGGGTTGAGTCCAGGTGTACGTCACCCCACTTGAAACGCCTATTTCGCCGTGATTTGGACGTAAAGCTTCACACCCCAAACGGGTAACATAGTAGACTGTACAAAACGCTTCCTTCTAGTGCCTCAAAAGATCCCAAAGTCATAGCCAGTAATTCGACTTCACAGACATAAAGTCATTATCCCTGCAAACGACAGTACCCCTGCAAACGAAAGATGCGACGGCTGACCGCAACGCAACAGCAGCATCCTTGCATCCAAGCTCATGATTTCAGGGCGACACCATCGCTGTTCTTGTGATCAGTTTCCTGGAAAATACGACCCCCCTCAGATCTCTATCTTGAATACGACGTTTCCCCTGGCTACCTAATGCGCTTTCACTAGATTCTTCCCAACCTTTCCTACAATCCCGCGATTTGTATCAATTTTTCTCTCGAAAATTCCTGGTTTTAATTTATTACAAATTTTTGCCTGTCGATCCGATGGGGGGGGGTGAGCTACTGGCGTAGCTGAGTACCTGAAGTACGTCTTCAAGCACATTCCAGCACATCCTGGTGCGATGGAGAATCACCAGGACAATGCGCAGGAAGGACTGGCGGGCGATGATAGAAGCTACGATGACCGCCCACAAGGGCATCATGAATTGATAAACAAACCAAAGGACTCACGACGTGACGATCAATAAACAGATGAAAATACATTTCCGGACCTTTCTGATCGCCAGCAGACATGTAATTGCACGTTTGGAAGCCCCATCTAAAGTTATACCGTTTCAAAGCCCCCATAGTTCTCCACATCTGCGTGATAAGGCCCCATAGCATGGCGCTCTTTGCAGAGTGATGTCCAATTGGTCCAATGAACTATTTCCTGATATTCTTTCGCGGAAACTGCTTTAGAAGCATAGAAAGTTTTCAAGCCAAACTGCGGTTTTATGCGCCTCGGAGGGCGTTAATTTTTCTGTGTCGTGGGAAACAGTGATCACTGTGTGATAAACAAAGCGGGGCGATTTTTTCCGAATTGCAGCAGGCTACGGGAGGAAAACGCGCAAGCTTCTGCTGGAAAGTTAGAGAAGCTTCATATTTCGGCACAGTTCTTTTCATTACGAGAAGACCGTAGTATGAAGCGCCATGGAAGATGTCCCAAAGGTTAGCGACTTGGGTTAGTTGGCACTTCAATCCAACGAATTATACGTCACTCCGGCCCCACCTGGTCCCCCGGTCCTAGGGTTCAAAAAAGAGGGTACTTCTCGATGACGTGTTATCGCTTGGAATGATAAGGCGCTCCAGGTCGTAAGATTAGGCGCGCTCCAATGTCCTTTAGCATGAGCGTCGGATGGAATTGGGATGTAGGCTGCCGGCTGACACCGCGAAACAATTGCATTCAAAATGGACAGTTTGAATCAATTATTCCTCACCATTAGTTGAGTCTTAACCGCTCTCCCAACTTCAGGAATAGGTATGCGCTTTTACCGACCCCCCCCCACCCTCCAATGCGGACAAATACGACCCCTCCCCCGTTCGTTGATGATCACAACGATGGGCGTGCCCCCCTGGCGCTATGATGCATCTGGAGCCTTACTTACTGAGTTGATGAAAATCTGACCTGAGCTGCGTTTCAAGTAAGACCATATCCCCCCCCCCCTTTACACAGCCCGCATCCCTTTGCAGGGATCATGACTGTAACTTTCAAATGACGAGGCTGTGTACAATCACTCAGTTCCCATCACCGTCTCTTTTTTGCTGTAGTTTTGACAAGCAAATAGCTCCTCCCTCAAGAGCAAGGGTTTGAGCCTCATTCATGCTCGAAAAACGGATGAACCCATTCGTTCAGCAAATTTGCTCTCAAAAGCTGGACATAATTGGGCAATGAACGTTCGGGAGTCGCGGGAAGGGTTCATCCATGAGGTTCCGGGACGAAAAAACTAGAAAAAGGAATTAGAAAAAGAACGGGACGACTTCCAATCGTCCCGTTCTTCTTCTAGTCCGCTGACTACTAGAAACCACGATTATAGGTACGTTTTCCTAGAAGCTTGGCACATATCCAGTTCCCGCGAAACCTGACTCCTAACCCATTTACCGACTATCACGCAGGAATACCTGGGAATCCATGGTTGCGGCATCATGTTCACCACACTGAATATTCAAGTGTGCTTTCGCATCGAATTTCATTGAGAATTTCGTATTCTTTAGCCAGCTCAATATGTAAGAGAAATGCCCTGAAGGCTACTCACCGTAGGCATAACGATGGTGAGTCCGAAGTAGGGAGCATGTCGTTTCAGCTTCACACCAAACTCCAGCAGTGACCAGTACCATTCTGGCTGCAGAAAAAAAATGAATGAATGAAGGATTCTTCATTTCGAAACATTCAGTACGCGGAGGGAGTGGATGCTCTCTTTGCTAGTTTGGAAAAACCGTTCCTGCAGCTCCTGTCGACATCGCTCTTTCAGCACTCAACGCTAAGATTTTTGAAAAAACTCTCAAGAATTGTCATACTCTTTTGCTGATCGAATCTCTTCTTGCATAATGCAGGCAATTTACTCAATTCTGAGAAAATGTGAGAATCAAATTGGGTTTTCTACGGTCAAAATATAGACATAAATTTCTGCTTCCATGGAAAAGAAAATATGGCTGCAATTGCAAACCGAGTACTCTTTTTTTTGCAGTGTCCTGCCTCATTTTTACACTCGAGATCCCTGAGATCGGGTAGGCGTGGCCGCATGTTTCAACTTATACCTCGGACAGGCGCTGCGTGAAGCCTTTTCCAAGGAGGGTACCTCTATAACGCCCTACTTGAGCAACAACTTTACGTCCCAAACGCCTTCCTTGCCCGCCCGCCCACAAA
>MU914929.1:7507-20584 GCA_036418165.1 Cooperia oncophora
TACCCATTTTACATTAGGATAAAAACGCTTTGGGCTTTAAGCAGCCCAACAATCTTGAGCTGACTACCATAGCGGCTTTGGAGCCGCAGTTTCTCTCTTTCTCTCCTTCCCCACTCTCCGATGGGATCCGCTGTCTAGACAATATGACGCCATTTACCCCGACTGAATGTCTATATTGAAGAGTGACACTTACTTCCTGGTTTCAATGCAGCGGGTTTAGCCAGGCTGTTTGAAACGCCTTCTAGACCGCTTTTTTGGCAACCTGAGCTGGAGACCAAGTCAAGCAGGTGGCGGAAAACTGGGAGCTGATCCCCTCCCCTCCCCAGTGACTGCGGAGTGTGTGGAAGCACCTGTTGTATTCTTCAGAATGTAGCTGATGCAGCTGTATAAGTTGTGTGTTATGCGAACACCAAACCAATCGAACAAAAGTACTGAAATTTGATGGGATCTGTTTCTAAGAAGTAGTGTAATGCAGAAGTGGATCGGAAAAGTTCAAAAAAAGCCTTACAATGACGCCCTTCAAACGAAACAACACGAAGGCGATGCATTCAGCTACTGCTGTTGCGTCCCTATTGATATTGGAGCTATGGGCCTATTAGTTAGCCTATTAGTTATTTGCATAGTATTTTTAGAAGGGTATTACTTAATTCAGAAAACTCCAGAGCTGTAAGGACGATTAAAGTTCTATAGCCAGGCTCTATAGAAGATATCCACCAAGCTTGTATGACGGCTTCTAGCCAGAAAATAATGCGAAAAATTTTGCGCGGCTAGAATTCTCCACCTTTCGATTAGAATAGCTTTGTTCTAAGTTGACGTAGACGAAGCTATACATGGCATTAGGAACTAGAAGGTTTTCTCTTTTGAGTGAGCACAACTGCTTCGCTATAGCTTAATTATAAGGGAGTTCGCCTGTCGCGGAGTATCACAAAAATAACGCGGAAGGTTTCTCGCGAACACGAGTTTTTACTTTTCAAAGGTCATAACTTTGTCAAGTCAAGACATACCAGGGGACTGAGTTCCACTTTGCTTGAGAAATACAAGGATTTCTCTTTTTGGAGAGCACAGTCCTTGCTGTAACTCAATTATAGCAAAAATTAGCATGTCGCGGATTTCCATTTGAAAGTCAGCTTGAGCTGCCGCATGAGGACCTCACTTTTGCAGGGAAATCCATGTAGAAAGCTCCATAGGCTTACAGTACAGCTACTCCTCATATTCCAAATAAGAATCGATGCACACAGACGCTGGTCAGCTTGTCTAAGGGATGCGCCATGTACTCGACTTCTTTTCCGAACCCATCACCCATCCTGCATGCTTCGTCACTACTGTGTTCAACACTGATCTCTCCAACTACGACCCCATCCCTTCTGAGAGGAACCGAATGCGACACCCTCGTCGCGGATTCCGAGGCGACTTAGGCTTGACCCTGCTGGAGAATAGCGTTACGGAAGGTGTCAGTATTAGCACATGGTACATGGCCATACCATCGTAGGTGCGCTTTGAGCTTATACAACGCATGGGATCAGTCGATGCTTTGAAGGCAATTCCCGCGACCGCACTCCATATTCAATACAGTACAAAAATGAGGCCAGAAGACGACGGGCGAGACAGCGCAATGGCAGTGTCACAATGGCACGGGCACCGGAGTCCGGCATAGGCCTTTTCGGGCGCCAATGGGCCTAAAACCGATGCGTTCTGCGCTCTGCTTGCTAGTTTTCGACTTTTGCATACAGTACAGCCTCTGCGGGTGCCTGCCTGTTCATCGAGCACATTTGAGAGGTTTTGCCTTAATTTATCGCGAACCGTACCTTTATGTCGTTTCCAGGCTCTGAGCTACAGAAAAGTGGTAACACAATGTATCCTCCACCCTTTCGCAGGTGTGATGTGGTTCACCAGGGACCATCTGTCAGTCTCCCTTCCACGGCCCCCCTCGGAATGAGTTGCCGGAAGATTCGATTAGTGCACATGAGAAATGGGTACTTTACGACTACACTTGTGCTTTTAATTCACGTGTTCATCGCGCGATTACGGTCTAGAGAGAGCATCTGCCAATAATCCAAGACAATTAGGCATTCCAAGAAGGTCACCTCAAGCTCTTTTCAGGATACGGCTGGAATGTTGTACTTGGAGCATAGCCCACCGTCACCGATATCACTAACCCCCTTAGCTTCAAAAAGTTCGCGCCAACTCTTTTCGAGAAACAGTTGGGACAGCTTTTCTCTTATCTCCCTAACCCAGATTTCCAGTACCTAAAGAAACCCATCACTAAATTGAGGAGCTGAGCTGGGAGCCCATGCTCCAACTACTAATACTAATAGTACATCCCTCATATCTCTGCCGCCCTGAGATACTCTATTGATGGTTAATCTTCTAGAAATTCGGTGGGGAGACCTCAGTCCTCAACTTTCAGCTCCCTCATTACTGAGAAGAAGGAGATGGCTACACTCCCCTTTACTGTAGAGGCTAACAAAGCCGATAGTCGAGCCTTCTACCCTTCAGTGTACAAAGCGCCGATCTTGCACGCGTACACGAGTCCGCTTCTCCTTGCGAGATGTGGCGGGGGTGGTTCAAGTGCGCCGCTCCACTCTCGTTCTCCCGAGTGGAAGATTCCTGCGCGAACTCTGCCATTGCGAGCATCATGCCTCCATGACCGCCTCAAACTGGTACAAAATCGTTCCGGACGACAAAAACGCTAGTTTGCACGTTATTCCAACAAATCGTTGCACCAAATCGCTTTCAAATGCTGCTACAATTCTGAATGAATCGGAAGCGTGGCGCACCCTCACCATACTTTCACGTATTGTCAGACTAGTGTTCGTCTTACGAATGGCTCTGAGGGCGGGCGCATATTTTAAGGTCGTCTCGGAGCGGATAGGGATTTTCAGAGCTTTTTTTGTCTTCACTTACCCTTGAAAAGTTCAATGCAACCTAAATCAGAACTGGCCCATCAACGACTATACATAGTATTGAACTCACCTTCGAGTCATCCAGAGCTTTATCCTATTTCTTTCATTAGATATCCAATATTCTAATCGAGAAATATATTGAAAGGTGGAAATGCCACAGAATCCTGACTGAACCGAGAAGTAACTCACGTATCCATCTTTATTTACCACTACTCCACAAGCTTGTTATCCTAACTTGGTTAAAGGACCACTCAAGCCGAAGGTTTAGTACATATCACACGTCCGGCTTTCATTTCTGATCTCTTCTGTTTTTCAGTGCACACCGTTCATCGACGACAACAGAAACGAACACATCCACCGGTTGTCCACTTACTAAAGGCGCAGACATTACTTCATTAAATGAATCGTTCTATGCGAATTAGGTACCCAAGAATGCGGAATCGTATGCGGAAAAAATCAATATCTAAAATTATTGTTTGCAGGAACTCCATTCTGCAGTCATCTGTGATGGCAAAACAGCGTGGATGAAGGCCTGTCTGACGATTTAGCCTTCATAGGGATGTGCCACACATTCTATTTCTCAGGAAAATGCTGCTTATGAGCGTCCGAACGTCCGACGCCATCAGCTTAAGAACCACTGGAATCGATTGTTTACAGTGATTTGGGGTCCAGCCTACAGCAGAGCTTGTGTAGTCCTTGAAGATAGTTTCTCCAGGAAAGGATTGCTAGGAGTAGTCCGCGCAAGTTATCCTCCCTTTCTCACGTCATCAAGGAACTATTAGAGCGTGGTCAAGGACAGCCCACGCTGCACTCACAGTCCGTCGTCCTTCTTGACTCTCCTTGTCTACCAATAATCTGAGAAGGTGTAATCCAATGAGCAGAGCCCATTAGCGGGCTGATCACGCCCACTGCTCAAACGGGACTGTGTCTGATGGCGAGGGCAACGGGCAAATCCTGAAATAACGTTTGGTATAGATATATATAGATGGCATATTTGAAGCTCATTCACATTTACTCTTTCCAGCTGGAACAGTGATATCACTGATCACCGCATAAGAACATCGAGAGCAGACGATAACTGACGTTGCTTGGAACAATCATCTCACAATTCGCTGGGCCAAAATTCGCCTGAAGTGAGCTCAATTTCAAGGCAATACCTATGCTAAGGTTAACTAACATAAGTAGCTTCGCCCTTCAGAGGCACCTTCCAACGCTGACGGAATGGGCCGAAATAGAGATCCATTGTGCTTCCCTCAACGGGGCGCTACTCCTTCTAATACGGTGTAGAGGAGAGCCGCGCAGGTAAAGAAGTACACTTGTCTTCTATTCCTTGCCCACTAGACCACCACACGATAAGCACGGGTGTGCCTTTGAGCGGCATAGACAATATCTGGTATTTAATCACATCTGCCAGCAGTCGCTTACTGCTCCGCACCCTAGAATGAGTAAAGAGCATCAAGGAGTCAAAAGAATCAAGCCGTTCTTCTGAGATCAACCACAAAACAGTTACAGCGTCATTTCGCTAGCTTACTCGAAGAGCTGACGCCGGTACACACATAAGACAGAGTTTACACTTTGACACGTCAGTGCTTCAATCGCGGCGACTTTGACCGGTTTCAAGCGTAATCAGCTTGTCCCTGAGCCGCACTATAATCGTCGAAAGGGTCATCAAAGTGAGGAATGTTGGTCCGATTCATACCACCCACGCTGCTTAGCTCAGAGCCATTCTCACTGTGAACCATTGATAAGCTCTATAGCACAAACATGCGGAAAAGAGCAGAGAGCTAAGAAAATGGTTTAGAAAAGAAATCTAAAAAACCATGAGAGATCATTCCAATTCCGTCTAGGTTTGCGTTCGTTGGACGACCATCATTTTCTAGGCTTTCCCAGGAAATTCCCCTCACCACGGAAATTCTGAAACCTCAACTTTTCTGCTGAGGACAACCTCCTCTATATATTGGAGAAAACTAACATGCTATATTCAATTATTTTGTAACATATGTGGACAAATGACGTCTTCGAAAAAAGGTTTTTAGAGAGCCATAAGGACTACAGAAATAATTGAGTAAAAGAGCGTGAATACTCTGCTATCCAGCTTAAAGACAGTTCTAGCGGAAATGACCGTCCATTTGGCATCGTTGTCAAAGTTCGCAGAGAACATACTACTTTCGTCACTTGAAAAGCGAGATAAAGGAGCTAGAGAGCAAGGTTATTGCAACCAATGCAACCATTATTACTTTCACTCTGCAAGACAACGGCTTGATGCTTAATTGCGTGTGTAAATAGCGTTGCTTGGAGCGTCGTAGGCGATTCCCTATGCTCTTGCCGTTAATTGGTTGCACGTCGAATCCTGCTAATTGGGCTTGCCGACGTCCGACGAAACTCGTCCAAGGCGCCCGCTAAGGGTCTCTGTTCAGAGTGTTCCCAAGGTTTTTTCGCTTCTTTCTCTACTGGGGAGTTACTTATGGGCTACTGGTTCATGATTGAGCACCTACTACCCGTAACACTTGATCGCGGGAATTGTCTTTAAGAAAGCACACAAAAAGGCGCAATTTAGATTTCCTCTTTCAGGCGAAGGATGACGGCAGATAATTTTCAAAACAGATGATAGAAAAACGACGGACTCGGTGACAGGCGACCGCGGACGAGAAAATTGCTGACATTTGGGTGAAGGTACTGAAAGAGTGTTCTGAAGGTGAGCACTGGATCGGGCAGCATTTTCTCGCATTAGAACTGGCAATACGAGACGAGACGGAGGTAGCGTAGCGGCAAGAGGTGCTGGCTTGAGAATCGTCAGTCACGCCGAGTTATTCGTCGGAGAGGAAAAAAACAGGGCGACTCTGAATGGAGATAGAATGAGCTTCTTAAGAAGAAGGGTGCACTGTTAAGGGAAGGTCAACGGTAGGCCCGGCCCCGCCCATATGTTCATGTGATAGTGGACTGTGTAATTTGGTGTGGGCACATCAGTAATCGCGCAAACATCTCAAGTAAAAAATTACGGCTCCAATCACATGAACATGAGCAGCTGAACGAGAATCTCGTGACGTTGAAGTTAGACGCTGATCAAGCTGATAAGCTAGACAAGTAGAAAGATCCAATCTGTGCACGCCAGATAGTGGGGTACACAGCGCGCTCAAGGCATTTTCCGCAACGTGGGCTAATTGGTACTGAACGGAAATTTATTCCCACGCAAGAAGTGATCATCTTAGGAACGCCAGGAATGAAAGCCAGAAAAGGATGATATTGATCAATCTTTTTTTCTGTATACACCATGATTTGTGACTCTACCGCCAGATTGTAGCTATAGGTTTGTACGCACGCGATGGCAATAAAATGCAATAAAGTATGAACCAACAATACATGCCAACCTGTGGGCTTTATCGGCTTCCAGCGTGGGATAATAGAGAGCCTATAAGTTGAGGTGGAAAAAGTTCTACTTGTTACTTTATTGCTCCGAGGTACGCCCCACTCGGGAGCACATGAGGCTATCTCTAAAAAGAATGTTCATATAGGAGAACCATGCGTATCAGTTATATTAAGGATTATGGATAAAGTCTTCGCCATTGATCAATCCCTTTGTGAGATGCGGCACGCATTCTACTTCCATGCCATGTGGCCTATATAATGACTTGCGGGGCCAGCTACGTACAAGCCAGTGTGAATCTGGTACCAATTTACCGAGGGTAGAAGGCTTCGTTGGCCTGGGCGGGAGTCCCCGGGATCTAGACCCGGAGTGGTAAACGCGCCACCTTTTTGTCATGTGCACAACCTCTTGCCTATACCAATAATAGTCATATCTATCATCGCATTTTATTGGAGACCCGATTGCAATCTTCGTTTCTCAAAACCAACTTCCCGCAGTTCTTGGAGAGCTATCAGTGCATTCCACTCCTGAGGTCGAGTACTGCGTAACAGCTTTCTCACACTTCTCACTGATGGAAAGAGCACTACTCGAAAGGATGAGAGCATGAATAAGTCCCTGCAGAGGCGAATCGTACTGTCAGCAGCTCATCATCAGACTCTGTGATTGGAAGTCAATACACTGTAAAGCCGCCACTGGAAGGCTATGAATTTTGCATTGCAACTGAACAATGGGACGATGTTACGGATATAGAGGACAAATATAAAAGCGTGGCCGCGATTGATCAGTCTCCTTTTTGGAATGCGACATGCATCTCAGTTCCTTTCAAAACCGCCGATTTGAATGCGCAAGTGCTCGGATGGCGAATAGTAAAATGAGTGCATGGCTCAATCGATGTAGAAGTCTACTGTTCATCCATTTCAAAGCCAATTTGGTACCTATTGTACAAATATTTGGTACCGTATTGAAGAAAGCTTGGTTGACCTAGGAGGGAGCTAATCCGGGATCTGAGCCTCTGCCTGCTTGTGTGGTGAGTAGCCGTCGCCACTGGACCTCCACCTGCATGTATCAGTAGATACGTAACGTGACTGCAGTGGAGGCGGCGAGAGAAAGCTGAGTTGCAAGTGGCAAATTAAAGAGCGGTGAGAGAAAAAGGGAAAGGATGAGAATATGGCAAGAACCCGGGCTCTGAGGTTATTAGTCCTGCTCACCTACAAATTGAACTGGGTTTTATTCAAAACGCAGAAAGCCCGTTTCTTTAGCCACGTTCTTTTCAAGTGGTGAAAAGAGGAAGGCTCCAGGATTTTGTGCGCGGACTCCATTTAGCGCGAACGGAGAATTGTATCCTGTGAGGAAATTCGCAGAGGATATATCTAGACGAAGCTTTTCATTGGGTTCAGAGCTGAAGGTTTTCGGCACAAAGTCTTCAATATCCTCTTCCGGCTCCGGACACAGTGTGTCACCAAAAGCTCATACAGTGCCAACAGGCAGCGTTCAGACTTCGCGACGGCAGCGCTTCGCTCGCGCAGATTCGACGATCGATGCGCATGCTTTTAGATTGCATCGATTGCGTCGAACGCGCAACAGCGCGGAAGTCGCGAAGCTCTGAACGCCGCTCACGTTTTGGGTTTGGCGACGGAGCGTGGGCTGTAGTTGACACTGCAGCCGCCACAACGGATTTTCACTGCGGAACAGTACGGATCGTCCCTTGAGGGATTTGAGTAAAAATACGTCTCATCTAACGTGTAAATCAGATCATGCCGGAAGGTGGTTTCCCACGGGCTAATTGTACCCGCTTTTTATGTATGCCTAATGTTCTGAAAAAAGGCAGTTTTTACGGCCGCTGATGAAATGATGGCTTATAACCGACTGGACTCCCCCCGCCCCGCCAAAGAAGAGGCGAATGCTTCAGGACTCTGCCATAAGCAGCAGCACGAGCAGTGATGTCATTTTGGGTTGAAATTGGGAGACGCTACAGGGTGAGGCTTAGGCTTGGATACAGGCTTCGAGTTCATTGCACGAGGAGTCTGACAAGAGGTTGACACGGTACATTGAGAACGCATCTCTCTCTCTCGCTTGCCAGCCCGCAGCTCATCTTCACAATTTCCCAGATCTCCAGGCTGCTCTGGAACCAAAATCCAAATTCCTAACTACAGACATCTCGGCACACGCTCTATCCACTGAAAGTGTGTGCCTGCATGGGTTATTTACTCCCAGCTGCTCACCTTTACCTGCTTGCAATTGGACCTCTCTGGGCATGCAATTTGGCCGAAGTAGTGGCTTTAGCATATCGATGTATTCGATGTTAGTGTTTACCTCTTCGTTCCTGGGAAGCATCTGAAGGCAGCAGACACAATAATTTGGTACTTCCTCGAAAATTGTAATAGGGGTGCAGAAAATGATAGAGCGACGTTAAATAGCCCAAAAAGTCTGCGGAATACATCCGTTGCGTGCGTGCCGCAACATCGGCTTTGATAGATATGGCTGCACATCTGTGTCATATATCCATGTAGCAACGCTTCATATCAATTTTACTTCACAAATGAAGCGACGAGAGTACCAGCACCAATGTGACCTGCCACTTCGTGGGCGGCGGATGATGAATGGGTCGGCATGTTGCACCTCAGTTAGGCGCTTGCAAACGGTACCTTTGGTGGGCGGAAAAATGCCACGCAGCGTAGCTGAGGGGCACAATAATTTCTTTTCCTGCCGGCATATCGAACCATACAACCTTTTCTGATTTACCATGCCAATTTACCTCTAACATGTCTGGCTATGAAAAGCTGAGCTTTGGATCCCTGTACAGCGTCTGTGCATGTTTTTTCTCACTCACGTCTGTCTCCACACTCACCTCCCCTACAACTGATGAAGTTGCAGCAAATGCTGGCGAATCGAGCCACAAACTGCACGAAGTATGCTGACCGATTTGAAGATAAGAGTACTAATACCTTGAATCAATCTCATCCTTTGACTAGCAGTGTATTTCCCATCTTGCAATACTCCAGGGAAGCCAAAAAAGCTTTTCTATTTCGAGGGAAATAGAATTTATTATGTTGAATTCTGATGGAATTTCCACCATCATCTTCAAACTTCATGACACTGTCGCTGCAAACTTCTGGAGATAGCGCCATCAAGAGTATTCTGCCAGCACGACGCGATTCGGTGCCCGACTTAGAACGTTGATTTCTCCGCCCACTGTAGACCACCCTGTTGAGCACCTCTCGAACCGTCTTAAGGGGTTTGAGGTATGTTGGCCACATTATGGATTATTCCGCCTTCTCAGGGTTCTCAACGCCCTTCGATTCCAGGTAAACGAAAGTTATTCCAACACCCTTCGATTCCACGTGCTGGTACTCAATCCTGTAGCAGTACGAAGTTTCCATGATGGTACGGGCGACGACATGTAGGGAGGATATTCTTCTCGAGCTGTTCGATGTAACCGTCAGCGTTCACTTTCAGTCCGGGGTCCTGAAGAAAATATCGGTCTTCCCATTCCAGGAAACTTCCGGTCCATATATGCGGTGAAGATGATATCCTGGACAGTAACGTTGTCGGAGCTGCTCGATGTTGGAGGCCCTCCAGATCAAGAGTGTTGGTCCTCAGGTAGCTGTGCATGGGTGACTCCATACAAGAAGTTTCGCAGCTGTTTGGAGGTGACGTGAATTCCATAGGCCTTCTCCAGTCAGGCTGCGATTGGAGATGGCTTCATATTTTGGTGTACATGAAGGTGATGGGCGAGAGCCTGCTCCTGCTTATCGAGGAACATCTTGGGTATCTTCCGCCCTGGTACTCGTATCCACGTCTTCTGTCTGGGCTGCGAAAACTTTACTGATATGACTCGGCCAAAGTGTCTTTTTTTGCCCTCCCCCTCTATATTCACTTTTATGAAGTAGACGAGTCAACAACGGAGATGAGGCTCTATTGTTCAGAGTTGGTTAGACTCATAGCCTAAAGCTAATTGAAGGACATCAGCGAACAGGGATCGTCCTATGGATCGGAATCAGTGAAGCCGATATAAAGCAATGATGAGTTACTCTTGTTGACGCATTTCATGAGGAACGAGAATCCCTTCCTAGAATTCTCTAGAACTTGTCAGTTACTCATTGTTAGGGAGGAGCCTGAAATGGCACTGGTGAGGGACAGGATGTTGACAAGTACAAGTACACAAAAGAGAAATTCATGTAAAGAACAGTCTCAAAGATCTATCATTCTTCCTTGTCTGTCTCTCGGCTATCCCATGGGAAAACCAATCAGTTGTGTTGAGTTTCTTAAGGAAATGTCGAGACGAAGTTGACAAGTTGAAATTGAAAAGGAAGCAAGGGAATTGATGAAAAGACACTCATAATAAGAATGTGGCTATGCGATGAGATCGTCGACGTTAACCCTAGTGAATAATTCAAAGCAATTCATCCTTACTACGTCAATGAATTCGTTGACAAAGGATTGGGCAAAGATTAAAAGTGAAAGCTGATGAAAACGCTCCCAGAAACAAAAGGAAACTTAATGGAGTGGAACGTTTCAATTCGTTTCGTGGAAAGAAAAGCGGCAATTTCTACGGCTATTTCGCTGCAACACATGTCTTTTCTTGCTTTGGTAAGCGGGCCAAAGTCTCAAAAACTTTTGGGAAGCTCTCGAAATGGGCTCTTTTTTCGTAGTCTGACGAGCTTCGGATGATAAAAGATAGGCGATTTAGAACAGCTGGTCCAGTATGTTGGTATATGTGTCTCTGGAGTGTTCAAAGAAATTCTGACAGCTTCCGCACAAAGTATTCTCAATGTCAACCAATTGACATAGGCAGAATAGACCGACAGTCGCATCGGTTTCTGGGGGTAGGATGCAGCGATAGGTGAACCTTGGCCATTGGGTGAAACTGCGGTGTAAGTACGACCCCGCGAAAATTCTTGTTTCAGTACGGCCACTCCCAAATTTCTCCCTCAGGCACAACCCTCTCTCATATTCTATGTGCCACTTCTCGAATTCTTCCAACTCCCTATCGAGTTCCCGAAGAATTTTACTAAGTTTAACCCGAAAAAAACTGTCGAGCAGGGCATCTCGTACAAACTTTTCTCTAGGGGGAATGCGACTCCCTCATTTAAAGACTACTGCACAGCGATGTTGTACACAGAGCAACCTCACGCTGAGTACATTTCTGCTAACCATAGGTACGATCCCCTTCCCCGAAGGAAGGCGTTGTGAGGTACGGTGTTTCACTTCCTAATTAAGTGATGCACTAGTATGTTTTTAAGGATGACTCGTTTGGAGGGGGGTAGATATTTCGGTACTTCATCTTTTAGGTCGAAGAAGACGAGTATCGTCGGACGTCAGCAGCGATCATCTATTGCCAATCTCGTGTCGAGTTAAAGTGACATTAAACGAGTTATGTATGTAACAGCATTCAGTCTGGACGGAACACGTGCATCATGAATTGAGCTGCAACAGATGTTTTACGCAGTAACATAAAGTCAGGTTGTATCGATCAAAAAGTCAGACTTCGGCCCGTAGTCAGCACTAGTCGCTAGTCATGGCAGTATTGAAGAGTTCGTACTAGAGGGAACATTAGGTTGGGAATTTTTTAGTGCGTACAACGCCCCTCCTTTTTTCGGGTGGGGGGTGGTACGAACCCTTTGCGTCTGTCACCTCTCATCGGTCGAGCCATTGGCGGGGGGAAGAGGGTATATACGCCTTGAAGAGGAAACAAACAGCAAGAATCACGCCGCTGCTACCACTTCTACTAAAATGAGCAAGTAGACCCCCTCCCCTCAGTTATTAGCGTCTTGAGCGAGGAATCACATCAAATAAATTTTGGCTACAAGTCAAATAAGACGCCTTCCTCTTCTAGCGACCAAATACGTCCTTACTTCCTGTTGGGAATTCCCCAACAACGATGTTCCCTGGTACCTAGACGTTCTCGTCTGACCTACTGCAGATATATCGACGACAGCTTCTCTATAATACCAACACAATCCGAAATGGATCAATGTTTCCGATACTAAATGAACATTCGCAGTACATGAAGCTCACACGAGAAGTACCCAAAACACGGTTGGCTACTGTACCTGGTCTAATGCTGCTGCTAGCGCGAAGTGATACCGCAAACTCAGTTGATAGAAAACCTTCACTCTTGCAACGGCATCATATCCTGCTGCAAGAAAGCGTGCAGTTATTAGAAACATGTTCACGACAGCAACCAGTATGTTAGCTGGCAATGAGGAGCAGCTAAAGACAAGAGAAATAGCTCTAAAAATAGTTCATGAAAAAGGCTGTGCGGTACCACGTACAACATCGACTTCTGCTAGACAACGACAGGTATAGCGCCACGGGAACTACAATTATGCTCGCATTCATGTCCGACAGAGTCAGTGCTGCAATAAATCACAGTATCGTGAGAGCACATTCACAGGATGACGTTGTATTACTTGATATTCCCAGTAACACATCGAACGTCAATCGCTCACAACCGTCTGTACGACAAGCAGTGTGTGACACCAAACTGTGTTATTTGCCCAGACGGAAAACAAGTAGGTTGTGAAAAGTTGAAATGATTCTCTAACTTGGATGCAGGGCTTGCGCTTGCAGTAGCCCACATATCAGGAGTGGACAGGCGCCAGCTACTCGCTTCAAGGAACACCTGGGTGGAAAAAAGTCGTGGTATTGGGCTACTCCAACTAGCAAGCACGAGACTGTGTGGAGCCGAATAGGAAAAACTTAAAGGCAGCTCCCACGTTCATTTCATGTTCCCGTGCCCTCTCTGGATATCATAGCCCTCCCTATGAGGATGCAGTATGTACTAGTTTTGCATCTCAAAAAGGCGAG
>MU914930.1:4492-19167 GCA_036418165.1 Cooperia oncophora
AGTGGCAAGACGACATCGGCGAGACCGTTTACGGTGGTGCCCGGAGCATGGCGAATGGACCGACGAGGAATGGATCCGTGTGATGTTTTCGGATGAGAGCAGGTTCAGTCTGAGCAGTGATTCTGGACGCACCCTCAGAAGTGCCGGGGCATTGATCAGTCTCAGTAATTTCTTCCAACAACGTGGTCTCTTCTGTTCACTATTTCGCACGTGGTTCATGAGGATTGCCGTTCTAGGAAATGTTTCTCTTAGTTCAACTTTGAATTTTCGTCGAAATTTCAAAAATTTCGTACTTCGAATTACAGGTGGAATGACTACTTAGAAGGTCGATTGACCGCTGACAAGGCAGATAGCCGGCGAAAACTGCGAAAGCTTGTAGGAAGTTGCACGATTTGGTTTTACATGAATAGATAGAATTTTCCCTGAGGAACTTAATGGTGTGACTTTGACTGGGATTTTCTTCCTTTAGAAAAAGCGTGAATTTTGTGAAATGAAGTCGCGAAGTTGGCACCCGATAACAACATCGAGTTTAAAATACGCCACTGTTTTCCCCAGGTTGCTGAAAAGTACAGAACATTGTATAGGCGGCTTTTTTATGGAACATCTGCGGCCACTCAAAGTGCCCGAGATCCTGTTGGAAAACGCTGAAAATCGAGCATTTGTTTTAGTATCGCACGAAGTGCTCATTTCAAGTAGTTGAAAAAACCTTCTTTTTGACTTCATTCTTGGAATTCGCGAACATTAGGGAAAACAGGGCTCCATACATTAGGCACGTTGTGCTCGTGTGGTCCGAACTGAACCACTGCTCGAGATTTTCCGGACTGAAAAGGCTATATCGTCCGAAAGTGGCATCGAGCGAAACCGCTCAATTTTCAGAGAAATTGGCACCAAAATAATCAGGGGCAATTTGGGGAACACAACTATCTAGTTTTAATCACTTCACGCGATACAGCCGTTAAAGGCACGGTTCGCGATAAATTAAGGCTAAAACCTCTGGATTGTGCAGGGTGAACAGGTAGGCACCCGCAGAGGCTGTACTGTACAAAAAAGTCGAAAACTAGCAACGTCCGAAAGCAAAAACGCAGTCGATTTTTGGACAATGGCACCAATAGGCCCCATGCCGGCCTGCGTCGAACGTGTCATAGTGAAGATGCCACTGTGCTCTCTCACCGGCCGTTTTCTGGTCTCTCTCCTCTCCAGTCACTGTATCGTCGCCTTTTGCAGACCACAATTGATCTTGATCATCTTATGCTCGTCCGGTGATCACGACAATAGCAATAAAGAGGGTCTTATTGCGGGCGGTTTTCGAGCTTCCCTCTTCTTGAGTAGGTCAACAAGCACATGGCAATTCTTCTTTTTTTGAACTGTATCACCTATGAAGTGTAGTCGCGGGAATTGCCTTTAATTGATGCCACTATGATTCAATTCCCAATGTTTACCCTCAGGTTACAATTATAGCGAGACTAGCTCGTTAACAAGTGTCCTCAAGTGCTTTGATAGGAGACACAGTTCAAATTTCGACTTTTTTTTGGTTTTTTAGGACGCCAACTTATAGAATCGACGAGCTGAGTCTAACAGTATAGGGTTCTATATGAGAAGAGTTATAGCAAAAAAAAAACGGAAAAAACGCGGTTCTGCGTTCTTTCGTTTTTTTCGAACAATCCCAGGTATTGTATTACTACCGGGTATTGTACTTCCAAGCTATTCGTCATATTTTAATAGCCAATGTGAACTTTCCAAGATTGTTGGCTATGAATCAGATACTGTTCCTCAAGCTGATTTAAACGGGAAATCGAAGAAAGAGTGGTCAACGAACCATGATTTTCAGCTGAACCTTGCTGAAACCCTGTCATGAAATGTATCAAAATGATCACGGAATCATGCCCTCTCTGAATATGCTGGTATTCATGGCTTTGTGGCACTTGGTTTGAAGTTCATAATTAGACTGGAGGGTTTACGACGCAGCCTTCTCTGCAGGTAACACCTCGGGTCACTGGAGACTCAAACATCCATTTCATTGGGGGGAAAACGTCAAGAAACTGAAGGAAAGTGGAAGCTCTATACATCGTTGGATTCGTCATGTACAGGGCTATCGGATGGTCTAAATTTCTGATCATTTGGACCTCTTTTACAAAAGTTATGGCAAAACGACGTTTGCGACGGAAAAAATCTGTCGCATACCGTCCGATAGACCACGAATTAGGAGTGGTATTGTACTTCTCCCTGGGAAGTGTATCGCCGGCATAGCGGTAACAGGGATGCATTGCTCGGTTCAGCAGTGACTGATTCTCAGTTCTGCGTATGAAAGGTATGGTTCCAATAGGAGCCAGTAGGATCCATATTCAATAGAAGCTTCCCATAGGTGCAAAAATCTCAACTGGTTATGAAGAGGTGCAAAAACGTCAACTGGTTATGAAGCTCGCTTACCACGTGAAGATAAAGTAATTGTAAATTTTTCCAACAGATTTATCGAGGTGGGCAAAAATCAAAATATAATAAATATTAAATTGGGCCAAAATTTACCAAAAATCAAAAATGAAAAAGGCTAAGCAAGCATTGGTAGCACACACCCCCTCCACCACGTCATCATTGGCGACATTGGCGTTTTGTGGCTACATCAGAAATGCTGAAAGCTTCCGTCGTTGAAGAATCCTTTTTGGGTTGCATTATTTGAAGGCAACTCTATCCGCTTCCATCATGAATCAACCAGCCGGCTGACGCCGGCGCGGCTCCTTCTGACTAGGTAAGGTCGTCAGGTCGAAGTGACCATTTGTGATGAAATGTTGCGCTCTAAACGTGGTTTTAGACGCTGATCTCGAATCTGCGTTCAAGATTTGCTGAGCAATTTGATGGGGCTTTTTCCACCGCGTTTAACACGCAACAGGTCGTGGGATCGGATCCCTGCTGAACTTAAGTTTTTTTGCGCGAACGTGGCAAAAAGTTGTTGCGGCGTCACTAATACATTAGCGCTTTCTTTGAACTGCCTGGATTACAGTTTGAGTCGCGTTACTGGCGATGCGCTTAGTGGCCTTAATGATCTAGGGGATTGTTTTTGGGTGTAGCAGCGTGCCTTGGCCGCGGCAGTGCAGGCGTTTCGCGCTCTGAGCGAGTGCCCATATTCGTATTTTGTATTTGTGGGGGCAAACTATGCTTAGGTAGAGGTTTCTAGCCAAATCTGGCATTTCGACGTGACTTCGAAACGTGAAGCATCCATGGGTTAGTCCAGTTGATGTTCACACGTATTCACAAATACATTCTCCTGCACAAGGCCTCGTCTTGCCTTTTCTTACGCATTCATTTTGTTACTGCTTACTGCTCCAGTTTTCCTCATATCCAGAAGCAAATTCCGTCCGAAGACAGTCAATCGGCAAGAGAATGGCCCTGGAGCTATTGGTTACCATCATTCGAACAACTGCTACCGCACTTTTCAAGGTTAGGTCAAAACCTCACATCTGACTAGAAACCGGTCCCGCCAGGGTGGTTTTGCTCCCTGGAAACGGAATGGGAGCGAATAATCATACCCCATTTGGTGTTTAAGTGTATTCTAGACTTGAAAGAGACATTTCCCACAAAATGCAAGAGAAACGGCCTATAAGAAATTCATGGCATGCTCGCGAAGCAAGACCATTTCCACTACACCATGCCACCGTTGGACATAAGGCTGCTTCCCGACTATTCACGCGAATCGCTGCAACGCGCGCTTGACTCCGTTTCCTCCATTTAATTATAAAACGTTCAGCAATTCATTTCAGCAAGAAATGCGACTCGTGCAATTTTCGAAGGCAAATTCGAGATCAGCGTACGCAAACTCCAGCTTAGTGAGGCGTACATTCATTGCAAATGGCCACTTCGAGCTGACGGCCTTCCCTAGTATGATAGCACGGCTTCGCTGGGCGAGCGCGGTTTCGCCGCGCTTGCATTGTACACATTTCAATACCCACCTAGAATTCGGCTTTTCTTTCATCTGAACTGATGGTCAACATTCTTTGACCAATAGCATCATACCTGCTATTTTCAACACTATTACAGTGTATGGAATGGTGGTAAGGAGTGTTGATCAACTTGACAGATGAGCGAAAAGCCGGGATTTGGTTGAGCATTTGATCATACGAAGCAGATAGGCGCGATGATGCCACGCCCCGCAAAGGCCAGGCCGTATCGCAGAGTCTGAAGTGTCTGGAATGCTTTGGAACGTCTTTAGGGGTTTTTAAGACTGGCTTCGCCCACTTCGACGCACGCTCCACCTACAACGAGTATGCCTTACAATTGTGCTCCGGTGACCCATCAACGACCTTAACCTGCTTTTTCCAGGTGTCCGGAGCATTCTGGAACCGTTTTAGGGATTTTCAAAATTCCGCTCAGCTCACAACACGTATGCATCACCTTTGTGAACCGATGCCCCCTCGCAACTACTTTCTCCGGTTCTCTGAGTGCTGTGGAATCCGGTTACCGGAATGTTTCGAAATCTGGCTGCACTAGGCCACCTCGGGCACGCTACGCCCTCAACATAAGCCTCGCGCTTCTCAACTGATAAATCCTCGGTGACCTAATCCTTTTTCCCGGTGTCTGGAGTGTTCTGGGACCGTCTACAAAATTTTTTATCTTGGCTCCACCCACCTCGGGGCACGCTCCGCCACAACGTAGGCCTCGCACATTCCAACATGTAATCTTCTGGAAACCATAATCCACTTTTTTGCTCCGTCCGTGGCGTAGTGGCGCTTTCAACGTGGGCCTATACAACCACTCTCATGGTCAGCAAGTATGGATGTAGAGGGGGTGTTTATATCCTTTTGGACAAGCCTGCTGCTTTCGCGAGTAGCAGAGGGTCGAAAGCTTTGTTTCACAAGGAACACTGTTTTGTATGAACTCAAATGAGAAGCCGCTTGAATGCTGTCATGAGGAGTTACTGACAGCATTCGGGCGGCTAGGCTCTAGGATGATCATCATGTCTTAAAACCCTATGGAGTATTGTAGTGAGTGTTCAATAATTTTGAGAAAAAATACAATTTCTGCAAAAAGAATCACCTATTATCTGAGTGCTGAACTATCATCTGCACTTTTTTTGAAAAAGCCCTCTGTGGATCATAATGAAAACCAGGGAGACAAGACTGTGAGCAAAACTAACAAGGGGCATAATCCCGTCCCAAAGTAACATAAGTGTGGATAAATCTTAATAATTTCTTCAGTGGCAGAGCCTCTCTAGCCTCGCTGGTCATCTTTTCTGTGAACGACCGTAAATATCATGCGGAATTCAACAAAAACCGCTAAGCATCTTCATTCGAGGTGGACGCTTTGTTCGGGAAATACGATTGACATCTGAAAGCAAGTTCTGTTACGGTTTGAAAGTCAGGCATTGTAGTTCTTGAAGGTAGAACCGTAAATAGCACAAAATTTATCAAGTACGACACGCACCTATGTTTCTCGTGTTATCGCCACGGTATTTATTCAGCAGGTTACTTCGCCGAATTGGTTTGAAATAGTTGTTGGCAATATTCCCCTCTTCACTTTGGCGAGATCCTGAATAAAAACGGGACTCCCAGGGGTTATAATGATATGTGAAATATGTTATAAATAAATAAATAAACAAAATCAAAGAAGAAGAAGAGAACAGCCAGAAAGTGTTCTCCATGGAATCGTTCGCAATGGCCTCATCAGTTCAGAATCATTACGTTACGATATTATCAGAGACAAGAGTCATGTAAAATAGCTTTGAAGTGCAGAGACTAACTTTCGTAGAAGATGCATAAGAGCACACGTGCGGCGCTTTCGTCATCAAGGGTCCAAACCCTTCGTCACGCATCGTGAGCATGACGCACTAGCCTTACGCCTCCAATTTCGTAGTAAATGCATTAGTCTTCCTTTGAAAAGGTCCGTAGTGCTTTCTCAGTAGGTACTGCAGCAGATATGGAAACGATTATCGTAATGTCCATCGACAGAACCTTCAGTGGTATATTATTCTTTCAAATAGCCACTTCGACCTACCATCTTTCCCTTGTAAGCTGACCCCGTCTATCCTGTTAATCCCGCCTCGACTGGTTAAAAGTTACCAATCCTCGCTGGCATTGATAATCGCTAAATTACTAGCGTTCGCTTCGTACAGTGTAAAGAGATTAACTCATGACACATCAATTATTATTGCTAGTTTAGATTAATTAGATTAGAAAAGATAACCTAGGTGGTGGCCTCATGAGAATTAGCCGCAGAAAGGCGGCGAAGTTTTCCGGAGAACTCACCCAGAAACGAAACCCTTCCAGATGCCTTGAATTTATTAGGGGTCTTATTTCATGTTCTTGCGCACCTTTTTTCCTACTTTTTTGATTAATGCTTCATTGGCCACTTGTTCTAACAAATCTGACCCCTAAAACGTGGCAAAGTCCATCGCGAGCGCTGTTTTTAAAGTTGAAGAATACAGCCACGCCCACCCGATCTCAGGATTTCGAGTAGACATGTACAGTCGTCATCCTTGCACTTGATAGGGGCGTGTCGGCGAGAAGGAGCGTGCACACTGTTTGAAGCCTTCTCAGCCTTTTCGTTGAAACGCGTATGCGACAAAAAGTGATAGAAAACGAGTAACACGAAGGATATAATACAGTAATGTCACTCTCTGGTTCAACGATTGGTGCAGTACGGGTGCTGACGACCGCGCCGCACGCAGCCGCACTGACATTGACTATCAAGTGCAAGGATGACGACTGTACCTTCAAAATACTATATGTAAGCTCTCAGGAGTATACGTAGCTCCTGGAATGCTTGAGCAAGATTCAATGCAGAAGAAGCCGTACAACTGCGAACTTGACAGCAAGCAGAACAAGCGCTAAGACAGAGCCATCAGTTGACAGAACGATTCTGGAAAATCTGGAGCCAAGAATACTTGACGAGTCTGAGGGAAACTCACAAACTGCAAATCGATGATCGACGCACTACAAATAAGATTCCTTCAGTAGGAACAGTAGTCCTCATCTCTGAAGCAGTTATGCCGCGGAACACGTGGAAAATGGGTAGAATAACGAAGCTCCATACTTCTGGCAATGGAGTTGTACGAGAAGCGGAGTTACGATTACCTACGGGAAGGACAATACGTCGACCAGTGAATTTGCTCATCCCTCTAGAACTGGAAGATAGCTGCCAGGAAGAAAACACAACAAACGAAGTACCAGATCATCGGGAAAACGAGAGGAACAATATCGACGAAGAGGAGAACCATAATGGACCACAGGCGCGATACAATCTGAGACCACGTCCCAGACGTTTCACCTCTCGATCACCCCTTCTTCAAATGACTACTACGATGGCGACAAGCCTTCTTTCTCTCCTAATAACAATTCTTCTTCTCACAGAGAACTTAGCGGCAGCACAGACGACGACTACACATTCACCAATTCAGGGACACTTAACTTGCGTCCCAGGAGGAATACATCTCAAGTCCCTCAACGTACGCCGTTACGAATTATGTGCGGAGAACCATTGTCAAGTGAAGGAGAATCCTCAAGCGAACAACGAAACAGTGCTATTTCCACCGGAAGTAACATTACACCAATATCACGTTCAATGGAAACTCTCCGACGGGAAATTTTTCACCATGCTAGACACAGTTTGCCCACCTGTCTCATTCTTTCACTGCTGGTTCTGCACAGCGAACGTCTTTAACCCCGAATGTTCGCCTCATACAGCAATTGTCGTCAGTGCAATTATCCTCTACATCACCGTTGCTGTGATATATCTGCTATGCTACGCTCCGGTCGTGACTGGGAAACCATGCCGAATCTTAGCCACAATACTGTTATGTTGTCTCATGGTGCACTTGCCGACTAGTGAGAAGAATATGGAAAGTACGACACACGACAACGACGGCAAGAAGATGTTGAAGCACTACTGCGCGCGCCGTTGGTCGCAATAGTAGGGATATTCTCTGTGTCCTTTGCATATGTACACGGCTGCCAAAACGTGGACGTTTATCCACAACAAACGACAGTCTGTCTCTTCTCATCATCAGGAAGGAAAGAGTGCACCTTCGAAACCACAGCTATTTTCAAACTCAACAGCTTCCACCAAGACGCCTGCATTCGTCTCCTACACAATGAGACGCTCGTCAAAGAGATACGAATTCAGTGGAAGAAGCTCCACCTGACTTGCTTAAAGGACGACATCTTGTTCACCCGTAACACCGTACAAAAGGTTGTGGACTCCAAACGCTGTGCACATTCCGGGTCTTGCGTCAATGAGAAATGTGCAACAGTCAACACTTCTGCAACGATTCCCGAGCTGCAAGAAGGTAACAACTACCCGGGAATCACTCGATGTGTAGAAAGCTGTGGAGGACCGGGCTGTGGGTGTTTTTAGCACAGCAGTGGCTGCCTTTTCTACCGCATCTTCAATGTGCCAACCGACACGAAGATCTATGAAATCTTCAAATGTCGACAATGGAACAAGTCCACATGGAGGTTGCTATCATTTCCGGACAACGATTTGAAGCTACGAAGTAGCCTGCTGCCAACTATACCGTTCAAAATGGAGAAATGAGCATCACCTTAGGTGCAGTAACAACGCCCCCAACACCAGACCTGTAGTTATCCATGTAGTTATCCTTGGTCGTGTAGTTATCCTACATGTAGTTATCCTTGGTCGGCCAGCCTCCTCGTCTTCGGGCAGCAGTACCAAAGGTTCGGAACGCTCTCCATGCACGTGAAACAACGCTGTGAGCGATACCGAACTCCTGGGCTACACTCGTCATGGTTCGACCTTCTTCGAGTTTCCCTATGATCCTTCCTCGAGTGAAGTCATCCAGATGCTCTCTTCGGGACATGATGTATCGAAGGATACTACCACAGTTCTTTGCAGCTACTCGTTGATTGAGAAAAAAATTTTTTCATACCCATAGACTGCCTCGATTTGCGCGGTCGGCCATATTTGGCACTTTATTCAAGCTCTTCTTCCACCGAGCTAGCTTCCTGTGCATATCCCTTAGGCGAGTGGCAACATGCTCCCACACTTTCATTTACTTCCACCCAGTCATTAGTGTTTTATGTTACTTTATCCATCTCGTCCCTAAGTTTTGCACACCAGTGTACGAGCCTGGTATTGTTGCTCGCGAAAAGGCATGACTGAAGAGTTTATTCGGCTTGAAGAGCAGTCATCGGTGGTAGGCTAGGCACAACTGCAGCACCCGATAGCCACTGTTCACCTACAGAGAAACCCGACCAAAAATTTCATGTTCTGCTGGGATGCCATCTTTGAGGATCACTGGGCCCCCTGCTTACGACTATTTCACCAGCTCTGCGCGGAGATAGCTATGTCAGTACTGCCGTCGTTCGATACTGGCTCGGACCACCGCCAAAGTATGGACTCTCTCATACCACACTGAGAAACTGGAAGCTTGCATTGAGGCTCATAGCTGGAATTTGCTGACGGCCCATCAGAAGACTGCAAATATCTGGTTGAAGGTCTGTCCAAGTGCGCAGAGCTTTCACGTCTCGCACGATCAGATTTCAACTCAAGGCTGAGTGCTGCCGCAACTACTTTGTTGGAAAAAAGGAAGGCTGTGAAAATGGATCCCAATACCACGCAAGAATAAGTAACCATCAACAAGGCATGCCGGTTTGCCATCAGAGAATCACTCCGAGCTTACAGAAGAACTAGGCTGTTGAAGGCGGCAGAAACAAGATCGAGCATCAAACGCTGTAAACGAGATTTGAACGATCAAAGAAATGTCATTTCAGCTCATAGGACAAGGATGGAAGAATACAAACATCTAGAAGATCTATCGAGGAAATCGTTAGTGATTCTACACGAAGCTTTTTCCGCTCTTCCACAAATGTCCCTAGATGCTCTGTACCGCCTGCTGAAGACCACCCTCCCATTCTGGAAGTTACTAATGCGATAAAAAGATGAAGAAAGGAACCGCTCCTGGCTCCGATGGCATATCTGCCGATCTTCTCCGTGCAGGAGGAAAGTTCCTTCATACACTGGCTGGCTCTCACTGGCTCTCGCTGAGCACTTCAGTCATTACCTGCAATTAGGAATGATTCCAGAACAGTGGAGAGAATCGAGAACAGTTCTTCTGTTCAAGAAAGGCCAGAGGGAGGAGATTGCCAACTACCGGCCTATCAGTCTGCTCTCGACGATATATAAGTCGTTCACGAAAATACTGCTCAACCGTATGGAACGCATCTTGGACGACTATCAACCACCAGAGCAGGCCGGCTTCCGCAAGAATTTCTCCTGTATGGACAACATACAGGCAATAACACAGCTCATAGAGAGGAGCCGCAAGTACCGTCTTCCATCGTACTCGTCTTTATTTATTTATTTTTACTTATTAATTTACACTATAACAGTGTGCTTCAAAAGAGAGAAGAATACTCATCTATGTCTTCGTGGACTATAAAAAGGCATTCGACTAAGTGGAGGTTAATGCTTTCTCAACGCACCTTGTGCGAGCCGGAGTATCCTCTGCCTACATTCGCCTGCTCGAACAGAGTTTATCGAACACATCAACAACCCTTCAACTGTTCAAGCGCAAGGTAATATACAGTCCTCATCATTGCAGACCGGTGGGGCGGGTGAGCCGCGCCGCGTGTGACTCGGCTGTGATGACAGTCGCGTCACAGCCGAGTCACACGCGCCGCCCCACCGGTCTGCAATGATGAGCACCATACCTATTGAGAGAGGGGTACGGCAGGGGGACACAATATCCCCAAAGTTGTTCACGGCAGCATTACAGTATGCGATGTCAAACCTCAACTGGGATGACAAAGGATACTTGATTGACGGGAAAAGAATAAGCAACCTCCGTTTTGCCGATGATATCGTTTTGATATCCGATAACACAGTCGAAATGGAAGAGATGGTAAACGAGCTCGACATGATTGGTCAGAAGATTGGCTTGGAAATGAATATGTCCAAAACGAAAATGATGGTGAACCACTGGTGTGACGCGGGAACCGTGAAATTGGCAGGAGTTGCTCTCGAAAGAGTGGATTCCTACGTGTATCTGGGAAGAGAGCTAAACATGCTGAACAACATCTCTTCTGAAATAAGCCGCAGGAGGCGTGCAGCATGGGCAGCTTTTGGAACGATTCGTGAAGTAACGGAGCAAATTAAGGACCCTAACCTAAGAGCCTCGATATTCGACGCCACGGTGCTACCAGCGATGTGTTACGCGACCGAAACCTGGCCTGAAAACAGGACAATCACCAAGGCAATGCAAACTACGCATCGTGCACTGGAGAGATGTCTTTTGAAGGTCGGCCGCCGCCAGCAATGGCAACAAGGTCTACGGAAGTACAGACCTAAGGGAGCGGTCGAGATTGAAAGATCCGCTGCAGTATATGGCGCAGTGCAAACACCGCTGGGCTGGTCACTTGCTCCGCCGCAACGATGACAGATGGAGTCTCCGCGTCACAGAATGGCTCCCAAAATAACGCAAAACGGCCTTTAGGACGACCACCAACGCGTTTCAAAATATTCCGGAGAACACGGTCCACCACATTGGATACAAGTCTCCAGAGATCGTGGAAGAGCTGTGGTCCCCACTTAAGATCAAGCCAGCGGAAGGACCATTAAAGTATCAAAGTAATTTTCAAGTGAATCTTTCTGAGAAGAGCGATTGCCAACAGCTCATGAGAAGGGACCGATTCATGATGCTCGGTTTCTTACAAAACAAAACTTGACTTTGTTTCCAGCTAACCATAAGCTGAAAAAGCAAAGAAGGAACTATCACGACAAATACTTAAGCTGTGCAGGGGGAAACCGGCGGGATATCTGACTCCGCGCTCTCACTTTGGTTTCGACCCTTGACGTAAGCCTGGAAAACGTGTGCTAAGCGTAACCATGATAGAAGCAGGATGTAGCACGTTGGGAGAATCCCAGTGGAGGGTCGCTCCTTGTCGGTGGGGAGGAAAGGTACCTGTCCTTAAGAGGAGTTTTCCGGATTGTTGATTTCTCCTAGTTGACAGGCGGCAAATTTGCGGTACTGTCTACCTCCACTCCATGCCAATTTTTTGGAAAAGTTATCAAAAATCTTAGGAAATTCGTAGAAGGTTGGAAGCTTTTGTGATATTGAGCTAGATATGTTATGGAAGAGGATCGTACCTGAAAAGGAAATTTGGGGCGAGAGAGTCGCAACGCAACGCAACAGACCGCGACATTACGATGTTCAAGATAATGTACCCTCAAAAGAAGCACGATCCCTGGAGACTTCAATTTAGTCAAAGGCAGGAGGGTTTGAAGGTTCCATACCTTCGCAGATGCCAGGGCCATAAACTGCTTGCTTGCTAAGAAATCAACGATCAGGAGGGCCACATGCCTGTTATTTCGTGGTGGCTTTGACCTGATACGGGTGCCGACTGCATAATTCGGGACATCTAACTCCAGATTCATCTTTTCCATCAAAATCTCGTGAGGAAAGTGTAGGTATCCAAAACTACAGCTAGCATTGGAGCTGGTCGGAGAGACTGGTGGAGCTTGCTCAGGCAGTCCCAGGTATCCCCAAGGCTACATGTTATACAGGTCATACTGTCAAGCAATCCTATTCAACCCTAACGTTTATCTGCAATAAAGAGTCGCTAACACTGCATGGGGAATGTTTATCTTGATCCTATTTGGCCATATGCGACCGTACCATTGTACCCCATAATGGCATTCTAAATAGTAGGCTGTTCGAAAAGCACCTGCGACACTTTCTAAATTTTTCGAACTAAATTTCTGGTCAGTAAAAGACATCTCCAATCTACAAGGTAACCGCAGTTGATGACTAGGACTAGTGCCCTTTTTTGCACAGCTTCTCATTTCCATTCTCATAGAACTACGGCAACTGTGGTAAAAAGAAGAGGTGGACCTCATTCTCGAGTTGAGGTTGATTTTCGGAACTTTTGCTTTTTGAAGGATGCGATAGTGACCAAAGGAGGTGGTAATTAGAGGCTGCTAACTTTGTTAAATAACCTGAGTACGGTCGCATTCTCTGATCGAAATGCATGATCTTTTGGCGTAGCCTGATCCCCACAGCGGTCCTCGCATTACCGAGTAGTAGAGAAAAATTGAGTATTTCTGAATGAATTCAAGCGTGACGTCATCCATATTTTGAAGTCGATTAAGGTGGACTGTGGTCCTTACAACGGTGCTGGTATCCAGTGATACCGCTTTGAAGTCCCACCAATAACACACTGAAATCTTTATCCCATGCACATCTTCTTTTGGCTAAGCAATCTACTTTTCTGTTTGAGAGATCCTGCGAGGGACATGTGCATGATGTACGCAAGGACTCCACCACTCGCTACCAACCACAAGATCTCACAAAAGTTCCTACGCTGTGTACAAGGAAAAAAAACTCAGTCACGGTCATTCGGTATGACTTGTCAGACGGGTCCAACTCATGAGGCATCCTTCACAAAAAATTTTTCCGATAACCGAGATTGCGGAGAAGCATGGCAGTTGTCAGTCAGGTGGAGCCTAGAGAGGTTGCCAACTTACCGGTGGTTACGTTCGGCTGCGCCTCAAGAAGCTTGAGTAAAGGGCCGTCATTCTGTGCTGATGCTACGAGTTATATAAGTCCAGCCCAGAAGCGCTGATGCAAAAGCTACCCTCTGCATGGCAAGCGATATCCTTCCTCAAGACAACGTAGGTGTCAGCTTCCTTGACTACGGCGAAGTGGCCCTACAGGAACTCATAATATGGGACAGGTCGAAAAGTACCTCGATCTCTGGGGGACTTTTAAGCTTTGAAAACTTCCTCAAAGTCATGATATACCCATGTGCAGAAACCCCAGAGGACAGTCTCCACTAATCAGGGATAAAAACATCCAAAATGATTTTTGGTCTTTTTCTAGAACAATTCAATCAAAGTGTCGCAGGACTTTTCGAACAACCTAATATTAAAGATGCCACTGATGGTTCCATCGAAATCTTTTCAGTCTTCAAACAACTTCTATTCATACCTCAACCAGTGGGTAGACAATATCGTTGTAAATCTGCTCTCCAGTTGCGTCCATGTAATAGGCCCCATTGAAGGAGAACATTTTTGGTGGTCCATCGGAGGTCAGGGTGACCTGAGCAGAACCTGGCGTGATGAACATGCATACCTTAATTTGAAAACGATTTATTCTTCTAGTTCCGTCACAAAGAAGATGATCAGTTTCCAGGATTTCAGTGCAGATTTACACAATCGAAAACTCACCAGGAAGTTATAGTTAGTCGCACTAAGTCTCCGAGTTCACATGCGCCTGCTGCGCAACACTGCAAATTCCGTAACATTCTTTCCTCTGAATTTCGCTGTTGCTCACAGGCACGCCAAATATTCATTCCCAAGAAGTTATTGCGGACAAGTTCGCTGCTGGTAGCAGTTCACACCTGTATCATATCACCTATGCTCCCGTTGATCATCGAGTACCTCGAGCGGGCGCCAGTAACGTCTCCATTCGTCCCTGCAACGTGCAAGAATAATGAACTCTCTCTGCTCGAGGAGACACGATGAACTCCATACCATTCGTTCAGAGCTTTCACGATGAAGTTTGAGCATCGCATAGGCAGTCGTCCAAGCATTCGCTTGACATCCCGTGGAATCCAGTCGGTGATTGCTCTGGTCCAGCGGTCGTCCTCGGAACGCATGATGTGCCCGGCTCACCTGGTCTTCGAAACATTGGCAAAAGCAGCGGCGTCTCTGATCTTCGATCGTCGGCGGAG
>MU914931.1:6658-19962 GCA_036418165.1 Cooperia oncophora
ATAACTGAGTTGGATGACGTCATACACTACCGATTAAAACTACTGGAGTTTCGTTATGTGTAACTTTGTTTCATGCTAGCCTATGAATGGCCGTTGTTGAGCAGCTGTGCAGCGCACAGCTGAACTGGCGAATTAATAAGACTTTTGTGAGTGGTTAACACGAAGGTGTGTTTCAGAGCTAGAAGACGCCGCGAGCGAGAAGGGACTCTTGCAGGTGTTTCCCATGAAGAGGGCCTCAGCAGTGATGACGATGAACCAACCAGCCAACAACTTGCTGATCAACAGGCCGCAGGTACGACTAAGCTTCATTGCGCCGTCATTCATTTCAGAACGCCACTCATTCCTAACTAGATATATCTGTTTTTTTTTCTCCAAAGCGACGCAGGAATGCTGAACCTAACATTGGACTTGTCAAAGACACGAATGTCCTTTCAACCATACACGATGACTAAAATGACTGCTTTCCCCTTAAAAAAGGGTCGTCTTCAAAAAAAGCTGAAAACCTAATCAAATTAGCGGAGCGAACTGCCATGCATATACGTGGCTCTTCGATTGTATCAAATGAATATACTTCTAGCCGAAATCGACACTGCCCTTAACATGGTGTTCGTGGATGCTTTGGACGACTACTCCCACCTTCGGAAAGTTTTGGACAGGTTCGTTCGCTCGTTTTTCTGAAGCGCAAGGTTCATGCTCCTATTTCTGATTTGGTAACAGGATGATTGATTGGTTTGCGGTGGATCAAATTGCCTTCCAAGACGCGTACATTGTACTATGCATTCCGAAATTAGCTTCTCCATATGTAAGAATACAGCTGATTACTGCTGACATTCTCAAAGTAGGTTATTGTGTTTTCTTATAGTTGTCGTTGTGTAATTGAAAAAGTTCATTTAGCGTGACGACTTTATTCTGTCCTCAATGCCATGGTACGTTGATTGCGTCAGAGCTATACAGGAGAACGGTGATGTTGACCCAAAGCACGAAGTGCTTACTGGGTTGATTCCGTCAATAATTGAAAAAGTTGTTCTTCCTTACCTAACAGGTGCGCTCCAATGTTTTTGTTATCCTTTTGTCTCTGAAAAGTATTAATAGAACATCCCCCGTCTCGCACTCGTCTTTCTCGTTTTTTTTTGGTGTTCTGTGTGCCCAAGGACTTATGAAGAAGTCTTCCTTGGTCAAAGGATTCAGCGCTCGTTTTTCCTTGACTATTTGTTGTTGTTTAGATGTAGTTAACGTTGAATGGGAACCGATGTCTCTAAAGCAGTCGAAGCGACTTGGAGCAGTTTTGAGTGGTTTGTCCGATTATCCGAAGATGAACGTCGACGAGAGCAAGTCGTTTGCAATTCTGGCGGAAGCTGTGAAGGCGAAAATCACATCAGCGATTGATGACGATCTCTTTGTACCAATCTATTCGAAACAGTGAGTCACAGCTGAACCTCAGTTCTTTTATCATGGCACCAGCAAAATTGCTCACGATTTAAGGTCCATTAAGAACCCAGCAACGGGATGTGCAGCTTTCTTAGACAGGCAGTACTGGGCTGCAATCAAGGTATCCACTTATCTTTGAAAAGTATTTCCGATGTTAATCAGATGCTGGTTATGTAAAGGCCCAAGAGTTTTATGCCTAATCACTTTTGTTTTCTTGGTATAAGAGTGACTGTGGACCGTTTAGTTTCTGCATGGAGGTGTGTAGTTCATGTATTTTCACTGTAGCAGTGGCTTCTGGGCATATGCTTCATTCAGCAAAGTCCTACCTGGGACTACCGACATCGAGTTCACACCTCAAGCTCGTATTAATGTTCGTTAAGAATCATGCTACCCCCGGATTCGAATGCATACCGTACAGTCACCTCTTAGGACGGTACTCTCCACGTGCGAGGTGAATTAGTCCGCGAATGGAGTAGCGTGCCTTTATCCTGCTCAAGATTGAACGGAAACGAGATTGAAGGGTTGTGATAGCGGGCTGCCGTCTGCAGGCTCCGCCCGCGCAGTCCTCACTATGCAGACTTACACCGACAACAAGGTCCGCAGCTAAACCTTCAGTCAGCGGTAAAGAACAACCAGAAGTGGGAGAGCGTAAATAGGTAGCGCGTTCGGCTATGATCAACCGTATTGCTGGCCGAGCGGCAGTGCGTGCGGAGTTTGGAGACGGCACTTGGTATCACTACTCCGTTCCCCTACTTTCTTGACCGGAGAAAGTGGCACGCTACTGCAGCTGCGGATCCATTCACCCCACACATGGCAATAAACAGGACCCACGGAGGTGAGTGTACAGTCTGTTTTAACACGACGGTAAACTTGCCATTTGTAGGGAGTGTAGCAATAGCATAGTTCTTAGGGGTGTCATTTGCAATCGGTAATACGAATATCCTTTGTATAAAGGATTCTACTGGCCCTCTTTTTACGCTGCTTCTGATAAGCTCTTTGTTGGTCAAGTTACAGGTTTACTAAACATGAGCGGCTACATTTACCGACTTTCTGCAGTTAACTGGTTACTTTAGCTTATCAGAGGACTACGATCGTTCTCGTCATTCCTTAATCCAGCCACACGGTTGGAACTGTGTTAGATGGCGTTATCAATCGGGTTTGCGTGGTAGCTTTAGAAACAGGACTTTTGGATGACATCACCTGCGAACGTAAGGTCTGTATTTTGGGTGATTCCTTCCGGTGTTTACCGTTATATAGTCTTTCTCCGTGTTTTCAGGTGAAGGCACTAATAGCTGAAATTCCTGATGATATGATTGAAAGCGCTAAATCGGATTCATTCCGAAATCTCATACGATGTCTGGGACGGGTTGTAGAGGAACAGAAGACAGCAGGAAGGTAATCTTCCTTTTGATATTGATTTTGAACTATTATTCCTATGCTTCCAATGGGTTTATTTCGAAAAATTCTAGAATTTTCTATCGAGACGTGCGGAAATATTTGGAGAAACTGCAAAAGAAGGCCGACGAAAGTGATAAGCAGAGCTGAATTCCGTTTATGCTTATGTCGTGCAGTTGTGGAAAGAAACGAATAAATTATCAACATCTTTCTTCTGTTTTTGCTAGTTGATCGCTTTCATGCGTGTTCATATACCTACAGATGTATGAATGCTGTCATGAGGTCAAATGAGTCACCCTGCTTCAGATGAATTGGCAACGCATGAATATAGTGATTGATCGCTACGAAAGGTTGGCGACTAGGTCAATTACGTGATTTGCGCAAACTTCAGAAAATGGCTATGAATCCTAATACTGATTCGGCATCTGTCAGAAATCAGGTATTTTTTTAATGTTTTACCTAGAGAAAAGGCGAAATCAGAGGCGAAAACCAGACTAGTGTAAGTGTTGAATATCAGGGAAGTGTATGATGCATGCAAAGTGTTCCTCTTGGTTAGGCTATGTGAGGATCTCCGAACTCACAAATTCAGTCATGCCCATATAGGGCGGTTGATTCCGTTGCTCAGTTTCCGTGCAAGCGCACAGGAAGAGAGAACCTAGGCTGGGCTGCTTCGTTGTTTTTTACCTCCACTTATCATTCGTTCGATTTTTTTGACCAGTACAGTCGCAGGTTGCGCTACAGGCAACAGACAGCAATACGGGAGAGCATCCTCTGTAGAGTGAGGCCTTTTTGTTCACCGGAATCATCAGGACGTTCCATATTCTTATCCAAAGAACAAGTCCCATCACCGAACACTGGTAAATTAGTTGGCATACTGATTGTTGCTGGTAGAATCGATTTAAAAATAAATGAAGGCAGTACGATGGTCCGTAGTGGGTCAACAAACTCAGTGGTTTTCTTCATTAGGAATTGTTAACGCATTCGTGTCAGTGCCCCCTATGGATGTCAGAGCAGCCCGTCAGGGGTCGTTCTTAGTCGTGTGTTTATTCGTTTTTGGCTTTCATAGGAATTTTTCCAGGATTAGAAATTCTTTCCCGCTCGAGGCGAATCTTCTTTGGGGGAAGAGGGGAAAATTTTTTGGAATACTGAGAAAGGTGGGAGGGTGTTGGGAAATCTAGGAAGGTGATAGGTACGGTGGGAAGAGGGATCGTCATCACACGGCCATACCACACATCACGATGCTGCACCTTGTGTCAGGGACACATGCCTATCACTTGAGGTTATTGCTAGCTCCTTGGTTGTTTCTGGAATAATCGAGTTAATTAGTGGGAAATGTGAGCCTGATGACTGGTTGACGTTTTACGTTTTATGTGTTTCTTGTTATGTTATAGAGCGATCTTATTATTAGACATTCAGGTAACGTCTTTTTAGATAGACCAAATAGACCAGCAACTGCAGTCAAGTCTTTCTCAGCTGCTCAGTGAACGAGGAAATCTTATTCCGGCAGAACAGGAACATTTTGACGAGCGAACGGAGCAAATAAGGTGCGTCTTACAGTCGGTAATATTGAAAAAAATTATACTGCAGCAGTGGGTCATGGTACCACTATTTTTCTCTAGGAATAGTAACTAGGTTATTTTTCTATTCAGAAAGCAAATACAAACAGCTATTCGTGTGACGCAGTCGCTTCCTCCGTTGACGTCGAAAAACCCGTTTTTGGAAGGAGGATTCCGATGAAACCAATCCGTATGAAGCAGAGAGTAAACGGTTAGCAATCTGGTTGCTTCGTTTTCCGGTAGTTTTGTATGGTTTGTTAAGTGACTTTTTTGAAACTATTGTGAATAATTATTTTTCTTTAGGTACCTACAAGAGAGTAGCGCACGTATGCTGGAGATGAAGGCAAAAGCTGAGGAGGCGCGAATGACCGCCGAAGCAACTGCCAAGTTAAACAAGGTAATTTTCGATTGTAGATCCCTGCCGACATGCCATTTTTCGGGTTCAGTTCGGTATTGTTACAGGATATGCGAGATTTGGAAGATATCTTTGCTGAATTAGCTACGATAGTTCACGAACAACATGAGATTGTAGATTCAATTGAGGTATGCTTTCAATCAGCATTTTTTCGGTCGATTTTGCAGATATACTCAATATAATCTCGTTTAAAATTCTCTTAAGGAGCATGTTGAACGGGCAACTCATGATGTCCGCCATGGAAATGAACAGCTGAAGAAAGCAATTAGGCATAAGACGAACCAGGTATAAAATAATAATTGAATTCGGACAGTGAATGAATTCCTTTTAAGGAAGGCATCGAATGGTTCTTTTACGTCGAGTGCTAGGTTTTCGCCAAATGTGTTCTTTTTGCTCATTTTTAGCCCCTTACGGCTTCTATAATACTCTACGCCTCGAAAGAGAATGTGAGAATCGGCTACTCGACGTTTCCGGTAGAATGTGCGCCACAAATGGTGGACATGATAGCATGCAATCGACCCGATCTGCTAATTTTCATAGTCTCCCATGTCAGTGGATCGTTGCGTATACTTCCCTTGGGCGAACATCGATTCATCCATTCTTCTCTTTTCGCGGGTCTCAAACTGCAAATTACTGGGATTGTACCGCATCTTACATTGATCTTCCCCGAACTTTGGAGTACCCACGGTCAACCTACCAGAATAATTGTGTGCGAGGGTGTGTCTGCAAGGACTTTTTCTATTACGACCTATTGTCGATGAACTGACCTAGAAAAGAAATTGCTGTACGACTTGCCAACCGCTGCACGAACTTAAGCTCAACATCACCAAGAGAGTGCCCACTGCAACTACTTCGTCAGTCATCGTCGACAGGACATCCCTACTAGGATGAAGTTCCTGTACTTCGGATCCACGCTAGCTGCGGATGCGGGTATCAAGGCTGGCACAACTGCCGAGATCATTTTACAAATAGAAAACTTTCACTGGTATTCTCAGCAACAACAGAATGTTGTTACGGGTGAAGTCCAAGATTAGCACGTCAGTCATGGCACCATTCGCCATCTGTAGAGCCGAGACGTCAGTTGATGGCTAAGGAAACAAGAACCTTCGGCGTTATAGAAAGAAGAGTGCTACGCTGTGGGCTGTGAGAAACACGGTTCAGTCCATCCAACATGAATCCGTCCGCGGCAAGGTAAGGCTAGGGACCAGCCGATTGCCGATTCCCTTACCCCATGTCTCGTCTACGCTGGTATGGTCGTGTTTGACTAAAGTCTCCTGTTGTTTGCCAGTCAGCTGACAAGGTGAGCGTTTATTTCTCAGTGAACGTCCGCACAGAATGTGGTGGCCAACGTTCTCATTATATTCGTGATTGCTTCTGGTCTCTCCGCGGCCATTACGTGGAACCGGACCGTTGAGAAACCTTGGTTGAAAAAAAGCGCACATCAGAACCTTGGCGCGAGAATGCTAGGGAAAAGAGAAGGGATAGATCCTCTCAAGGGCTTGCTGTCTTCTCACAACATCTACTGGGTCGCAGTAGCTGCTCCGGGGCAGCAGGTTTCCTGGTCAGGTCATTCAGCCTCACTGGGTTTTCGCCGCTCGCTGGGAGAACTACTGCTGATGATGCCAAGGCCTATTTGGAATGCGAATGACCAGTCTATGAAGAGTTCATCAGTTGTTTATGATTTATCACTTAATTGATGCCGTATATTTAAGACTCTCGTTTCAAAAAGGTTCCAGCTTTGTACGATGTGCTATGTGTGCATTTAGGAATTTCTTCGACCCCATACATCTTTAAGAGCAGTGATTTAGAAACTCAGTTGATAAAAACAATGCAGAAGGATCAGTGTAACTTTACTAGATATATTTACGGTGTATACGCTTGCGGATTGATGGTAACCTGACGACAGGAGACTTGCTCGATTCATTCGCCGCACCATTATAATAAATCATAACATTGTTAGAGATTACTCAGCTTTCCTTGTTCTTGTTGCTGAAGACACTTTTTTCAGACTACGGTTGCTGCTGCTGTCGTTGGGGGACTTGCTGTAGGTGGTCCCGTCGGAGTGGCTGCTGGTTCAGCTGTGGCTGGTATAGCTGCCGGTATTGGAGGACTTGTGGCAGGTTTGTGTTTGCCCCTTCCAAATTGTTTCATTTTCCATTCGTTACGCTGCTCTGCCTATACTGTGATACTTGGATTTTTTATGGACATATGCTTCACCATTTCAGGTATCTATGGAGGAAAATGGTTTAGAAATACTGTAAGAAGAGATTGCGATGTGAACAATTGAGCTCTTCTAGTCGCTATTCCCTGTTGCGTCAATGTGCATTCCATGTTATCCTGCTGTGATTTGTACATAACATCTGTACAAATGTATACTTCCCATAGTTTTTATTTCCAATTCATTATTTCACTGTGATTCATTATTAATTTCTTCACTGTATTACGCGCTAATAATCTGGTCACATTTCATTGCTTTCATGTGCGGTCATTTTTGAATGATATGGAATTGAATTTTCTTGTGATACTAGCACAATGTGTTCCATAAAAAAGGCTTATTAAATATTTCGAGCTAGTTCTGCTTTTTGATTTTTAGGTTCTGCCTATTTGAGAGCTGGTATGCTGCAATCTTTGAGTTTTGAAAGACTCTTACCAGAATAAGTCTTTCTCTGCTTTATACTGTTGCTAAAGTTTGCTAGGTAGCATTGGAATAAAGTTTTTTTTTCTAGAACTTCTTCAAAACTGAACACGTTGCTTGTCATGAGGCGATTTTTCCATCAGTATTGGTTTTTCGTGCATGGGCCTTCCCTTTTTTCGAAAACATTGTGCTTTTTAGGTTCCCTCATAAATGGCGGTTCTAATAGAGACCACTATGGGTGACATTGTTATCGATGTTTACGTAAGAGAAAGACCAAAGTGTAGGTTTTGCGCAGCTAATGATCGATCTCTCAACATTATGATAGACATCGTGGTTTAGGCTCGCTCAACTTCATTAAATTGTGTAAGATGAAATATTATAACCTGTGTCAGTTCCATACTATTGAGGTGAGCTTGTTTTTACATTAAGTTTTACTCTTTTTTTTACGGAGGTTAGTGTATGTGCGGGGGGGGGATGTGGCAAGACTTGTTTAGACTGTGGTCCTGCGTGTTCCTTAGGCAGCGTTCATACTTCGCGATGACTCTCGTCGACGCGCTACAGTTGCAAGCTCTGATATAGATGCGAAAGCGGCTGCAGGCGGGAGTCGATTGGCCCCAGCTCTTATGTATCGAGATAGTATGGGGCGTTGCCCAATCACGCTGTCTTGTATCCATCTGACGCTAGGGTTTTAGGATAGTATAGGAAACTGGTAGAGTATCACAGTAGGTGGCGCTAGCGCCTCCCCTTCTTTTATACTACATTCTCAAAATGGTGCCGATCAGTTCCTGTCGGCGGCGCGTTATAGCGGAGTCCGAACGCTGGCTCCAGGCTGAGCCAAGGCGGTCTTGATTACTATCTTGGTGAGAGCGGCGAGTTGCCCCTTCCGCAATTACGCTAGCGCCCTTTGCTGTTACTAGAAGTTAGAAATGAGGACAAGTGAATGATGTGAAAAGAAGTGATCCAACTGAGCGATGCTTCCTTATGAGAAAACTTTTTTCCAGCAAAACTATATCGCTCAGACGGGTGATCCTACAGGAACTGGTAGAGGAGGAGAATCAATATTTATGTGAGTATTTAAGCAGTTCAGGAGCTAGATATGATATTAAGAGCGGAAGAAACGCAACAGGAGAGACTGTGTAGCGACATATTGTCATCATAGACGCAAACCGCAAGATCAGTGTGCTACTAAATTTAGTTAAAACTGACGAATCCCAGCAATGTGCTGGAATTTCCTCGATTTTATAGTTTCTGGCACAAGGCTTGAGAAATTGTTGGAAATTTTCCTTTTCAGGTCTTTATATGGAGAGCAAGCGCGGTACTTTGAGCGAGAGGACCTTCCAAAAATGAAACATACAAGAATGGGTAAGACTTCACACCGTCACCTTGTAAAACAAGAATTCAATGCTGAAAAGGCTGTTTGTGCCATAAGAGTTTGTGTGTTTCGTTGAGACTACCAACTTTGCTCACAGGTGTCGTTTCTTTTGTAAATAATGGCAATAATATGCTGGGAAGTCAGTTCTTCATTACTTTGGGGGAAAAGTAAGTTCAGTATTTTCTATAATTTTGCCTTAGTATTCCTTTCTCAAAATGCTTGTTCATATCGTTGCTATTATCGATTGGTTTCCTTTAAAGTTTGGACTACCTCGACGACAAGCACACAATTTTCGGTCAAGTTACAGAAGGGATAGATACACTAGAAAAGATGAACGAACAACTGTGTGACGGTGATCATAAGCCCTACAGGGATATCCGGTACGTGGTCCTGTTTCAAATCCCTGGGAGTTTATTAAATCTAAAGCCGTGTTTTAAGGATTGCTCACACTATCGTATTAGATGATCCGTTCGAAGATCCACCTCGGCTTGAATACCCTCGCAGATCTCCTTCGCCTACTTTTGAAATGCTCGTGCAGGTGGCTTAACCACTATACATCTTGCCTGGGCCTTAGGTAGAGCATGTTTTATTTCAGACGAATAAAATAGCACTTGATGAGAATGTGGACGACTTTGAAGGAAAAACTGCCGAAGAAGTAGCTGAGGAAATTAAGAAACGTGATATGGCGGAACAGGCGCAGATTCTTGAAATGGTAAGTGATATCTTCGCACTAGTGGGTGAGGTACTTTCGTTGAGTATATTTGCTTTTTCTGTCTGTTGCCTTTAAGGTCAGGTGACGTAACGCACTGATGAATGACGCCACAGACAATGTTTTCGTTTTGTGTGTAAGGTTGAATCCTGTGACTACTGATGTGAGGATTTGGAAATCATATTCAGTAGATTTGGGAAGATCATCAAATGCGAGGTACGTTCTGATGAAGCACCGTGATCGCATCGAGCTGATACCCTGAAGCAAAAGTTTACTTTTTTGCTAGATATTCTATAAACTGCATTTCTAGGTGATACGTGATCGGAGAACGCAGCAATCACTGCAGTATGCATTTATTGAATTTGATGATGTGAGTTTTACATTGTTTTACATTAGTTTCTGTTTTTTCCTTCTGATGTACTTCAACAGGAGTCCTGTGGGGACTAAGCAATTGTGGGTGCTGGAAACGTCGCGCGTAATCAATTTGACAACTGAAGTAGCTTACGCGGTGTTTCCATTCCTACTTGCTTGCTTTGAAGGCACACTCTGCTACTGCAAGTAGTGGCTGATGGGGTTCGACAAGCATTTGGTTTGCTAATCGTCAACAGTTAAAAAGAACCTTGTTTGGGTAGGTAATGACAGCTCCTGTATTCCAAAGTTTTACTGGTAACGTTTCGGGCCTGAGCCCTTCTTCAGATCTACTGAAAGCTAGTGTTTATACAACATACACCTATAGAAAAACATTGTAGAATAGTAACAGATGCATCCTACCGAAACAAATTGTCCTACGATCTTGGTAGGCAGGACGGAGGGGATGGCCAGCTCACAAGGGCATTAGCGAATAAATGGGGAAGAGGGTTGCGAGGGAGCTAAATAAAAGACGGATAGGGAGTGATTTCCGTAAAGTCACGAGTGTAAAACTTTGGAATACAAGAGCTGTCATTACATACCCGAACAAAGTTTGGAAGAATGAGGCTCAGGGAGGAACTGAGGGGGTCATCGTACTCCCTCAGTTGAAAAGGACGTTGAAAAAGCCGTTGATTCGCCTCGAATGAGGCCTGTTTTGTCTTCAGTATTAGATTGACATGCGATGAACGGAAGAACGGACACGCTCGGCAGCGCAGCGACAGCCCATGTAGTCATGGGCGACGCATACAGTGGCATAAGCAATGAAGGTGTACAACTATATGTCATGCGTGCAGCCAGACCTTTCTACGCAACTGCTAGTGGCACAGCGCGGATACGCTCTCTATGGCAATAGGAATTTCTTACTGGATAATTGTGAAATGTGTCTACCCTCAACAGAGTAGTCTAAAATGAGCCGGCATTCATTCGCAAGATAAGAATCTTGCTTTGCGCAGAACAGCAATTTTTCTATCCGTGTATTCTTGTGAGTTTTTGTGCGCTCACCACTGCCCTGGGAGACGGCCAAAACAATCGTAATTTGCCGGTCGTCGTGCGCGGCGTCTCGTGCGGCAGTGCGCGGCGCATTCTTGATGTGCATCCGTGTCGAATGCAGCAGCGAGACCCATAAGATTTCATGCAGGAGTAGGGCTCCATAAGAGGCAATGTGAGCAATAATATGAATGAATAAATATGAATATGAACAATATGAGTTCTCTGACCCTTTTCCATCCGAACAGGCAAGACAACTCGTCTGTAGGGCGCGGCCGTCGCTCACCACGCCCACAGAGAGGCAAATTACGATGTATTGTCACATACCGCTGTCTCCTGCTTCTGAGAGTAGATAAATTTGGCCATCTCGAGTAGAATTTGAAGGATGGAAAATCTTAGCGTGATGTTTTGTATGAATACATCTATGATGAGTTTTTGTTTAGCCGAAAAGCTGTGAGCAGGCATTTTTTAAAAAATAGTTTTTGTTTAGCCGAAAAGCTGTGAGCAGGCATTTTTTAAAATGGACAACGTGCTTATTGATGACAGACGAATCCATGTAGACTTCTCACAGTCAGTGGCAAAGTTACATCAGGGCTATAAAGGTAAGTCTGCGATCAATCTCGAAAGGTCTTCAAGTGCACGTGGAATACTTTCAGAAGGAAAAGCTCAGCGTTACGATGCAGATGAGGAGGAGAAAAGAAGTCAGAAGGTAATTTGTTCAATTGAATTTCGAAAAAAAATCGTATACCCACCATAATACTTTTAGCCGAGGCGATCACCTGTCAGGAAGAATATGTCCCCAAGAAGAAATGGAAACGAGGAACGGCGGACTGAGAAGCATCGTAGCAGCAAAAGATCTCCCGAAATAAAACGAGAAACTGTTCCGGAAAAGAAGCGTCGCGATAGATCCCGGAGTAGAGATGATCTGCCACAGAAATATCGACGTCAGAGAAGTCGTGAAAGATCTAGTGGAAGGCGATCTCGCAGCAAAGAGCGAGCACATCGTGATAGCAAAGACACCACAAGGAGTAAGGAGAAGCTTCGATCGAGGGAGAACAGAGATAGGTACGATAGTCGAGAAAGGCAACGTGTAAACAAGAAGGAAAGACCAAGTAGTCGCGAAAGGCGAAGGAGACGTTCAGAAAGCGGATCAACCAGTCCAGAAAAATCCAAAAAGCGGGAACGATCTCGGTCGCCAGGAAGGAAAAAGCATCGCAAGTGAATAATTTTGTTATTATTACCGTGACTGTTCATTGATCCTCTACAATGGTCTCGCTCAGGTGTTTCTTTGTATGTAAATGAATATGAAAAATAGAAATGGTAAAGCAGAAGCAGGGCGAATTCCTGGTCTAGGGTTCCAACCGAGACCTTAGGTTGTTGCCTTGAGTGTATGAACGACGATTAGGCAGCGTTCAGACTTCGCGAAGGCAGCGCCTCGGTCGCGCGTTCGGCGCGATCGATGCGCATGCTTTTCACTGTATTTCAATGCCTTACGTTAGTCTGTGTGACTTCTGTACGACAGTGTTTTGTGGGAGTGTAGTTCACGAGATTAAGTCGCGGCATCGTGTGCATACCCCATTATCAATATTATGCCCTTTTTCTAGTTGACTCGCAGCTTTGACAGATGAGTTGAAGTTATGGCCCTGTACCGTTTATTTCGCGGTTCTATTTCTGATAACTTCGTCAGCCAGCTCAGTTTTTTTCGTTTCATTTTTGATGATGTCGGATAACCATAACTAACGTTCGTTTGTAATTACTCTCGAAATCTCTGAGAAGCAGCAGGCGTGGCTGCGTACCTGAACTGAACGTGGCGTAGGCTGAGCTTTTCGTGAAATTGATTTTGGGGCAGTCGCAATCATGTCTTTGTAACACAAAACTAGATGACTTTTGTCTCAAATTGGAAATCCCACGAGTAACACACCGTAATCCATGTTCATTAATTGATCTTCAAATTTGAAATATAGTTGGAATGGAAGTCTTGTCACTTTGAGGACTTTTTTTCTTTTTTTATTTTCCTAAACTCAGCATACAGTGGGAATTAGTCAACAATATGCTCGTCATAGTTAGCCACTATATGCAGTGCTTACCTGATGACAGGTGAGCCTTTCCCTCCTCCCAGAACTAAGGAGGCTGCGAGTAGAGTAAGTCAGCGGCCTTTCGACTGATGTCATCAAAGTTGCTGAAAGTTTTCTTAGCTAAGAAAGCCCTAAGGAGGCGGAGCAGGTAGCAGTCTTAGGGGACTACGTCAGGAGAATATGATAAGCGGGGACTGGTCTCCCAGCCTTGCTCCTCAATTTGGTAGGTCTTCATAGCAGGTATGGGGGTCTCAAGTACTACGAAAGAGGTGCCCCGAAGCTAGTCTCGGTAAGTTTTCTCGGACGATTTCCACCATTTTCAAA
>MU914932.1:1726-19381 GCA_036418165.1 Cooperia oncophora
CTTTTGCCATCTTGCCATCGCCGTAGCGTCTCGCTTCTTCGGCAACTTTTCCAATTTTAGGGGCCTCATTTTGGCTGCTTTCGACGGTTCTGTCCCTCCTTTCGTCAAGAAAAGCACCTACGAGCTCTACAATCTACGAGATGTTATCCCGAAACTCTATTCCAAGGCAGCATTACGGTTTCTGCGCGATAAAAGGTCAGAAACATCTGGGCTTCTCACTGGTGCATAGATATGTAGGTTCGTAGGATCTTACCAGCTTCTAGAGGCGCATTGGGATTACATTCCGATGTGAGTCTAAAGAGATATGAAAATATATCCGTCAAGTACCAGTATAGCACCATTGTCTCTCTTTTTGTTTGCACTTGCGGTCGTTCAACCCGGAGGACCGACTGTAAGACGGTCGAGCATGACTCACCCGAATCCTTGACACAGGTTTGAAGCGGTATTTGATTCGGTCGAGAGGGGAGGACTGTATTATCGGAGCACATCTTGCGGCTGGGGAAAATTTTTTCAAAAAAGCTTTCAATTTTTTTCCAAAAAAGCTCTCAGTTTCTCAATTCGTACACTGATACAACTCCCCTCCCCCTCTTTGCGTCCTACCGGACATCTTTCGAACTTCCCACCATTTTTCCCGAGTTTTCTCAATTTTCTAGAACTTTTCAAGCTGTTACTAAAAAACAGCCGTCGAGCGGGGAGGGAGGATAAAACTGCAAGAAAATTGCTCGCAGCTCGGAAAGATTTTGTTTTTTTTTCTTTCTCACGCCAAATACCACCCTCCCCTTCGGCGACCGAATACGACCCCGCACGCACGATGTGCCCCGTTACGCGAAGAAGCAGACAGTGATTCGACACAATGAAATGCCTGGAATTTTTGTAGTTCTTGGTGCTACCCAGTGACTCATATGCTCCAACGCCCCCTTCTGCTGATCTTTGATAGCCGTACAGTAGTGATCAGACTGGGAAGCTCGGGCTGAGCTCAAAAAGGGGCAAGAGGAGGGATATAACCAGAAAAACTCGCAATGGTCACATGCTGGACCATGTCCCATGCCTAGAAAGAATGTGATGCCAAGCTGCTAGCTCCGGCGAGTGCAAAAACCACTGAATAAAACCCTTATTTCTGGATCATGAGGCGCACTTTATCGCAAAATCACGAAAACGAGCGCGAAACCTTTAAACACTGCAACAACATATGAAGTTTTTGATCCAATAAATTTTATCTAATCATAAAATTTTTTAAGTGTTTTTGCATATTCTAATTTTTTAATTGCCTTGAAAGCACTTACGATCCAAATTGGATCGCTCACTGAACAGCACATAACAATAGGCTTCGGAACGGAGGTGCGCCTTCACGGTGGCGCCTTATATCTCAGGAAATTATGCAACAATAAAAAAATCAGGCGAGGAGACCCTCAAGAAAGTTAGCGCATTTCTGAGGGGAGGAATGGGGGGGGCATTTTGCACTTCCTTAGCTTCCCATTTTCATGTTCCTTGCATAAAAAAACTTTACAGGTATTTTTTCAACACCAGGTTTGACAAACGGTCTCTACAAACTTTAACTAGTATTACTCCATAGATTCGCGAGATTCCCCAAATGCCTACTTAAAGGCAGTTGGCACGATAAATCGCTATACAGGTGTAGGATTTGTACAACTGGCTTAACAGAATTCCGTGACCTCGGACAGGCGCTGCGTGAAGCCTTTTCCAAGGAGGGTACCTCTATAACGCCCTATTGAGCAACAACTTTACGTCCCAAACGCCTTCCTTGCCCGCCCGCCCACAAACGGACGACCGTTTCTGACGCTCGTATTCATTCATTTGCTGAGCAAATTATGAAGCAAAGGGATTGGTATGAAGCGGCGGTGATGCTGCATGCATATATGGGTACATATGCAGCCGTATCTTCGGTAGCGGTGATTGGCAAGATGCGTACGGGAAACTCGTCCGAAATCGATTTACAAGTCACTGAGAACGGAGGCTTTTTTCGCAGGATTTTGACCGTTTCACTCCGTTCTTTCGCCATTTCCCCACTATACAGCGCCCTACTAGCATTTTAGGCTAAGTAGGAAACCATCGTGCCAACTGCCTTTAATTGCCCGACACGACAATGGGAAGTACTGAAAGTGCCAAATTCCATAGTGCCACCCCCCCCCTACCTCCCCAAGCAGGGCTGCGCCAAAATATAGAACGAGCCCACTACTCGAGGTGTCCTTATAAATAGGAAATACGTGTTAAAAGGCACTGCCTTTTTTTAGTTAAAAGAGTACAACCTATTATATATTGTTATTGTTGTTGCAGTTGTTCAATTGTGGTGATTTCTGAACGAACAACATACAAAACAAAACAGTTACATATCACAATTTGCAAAAATTTACAATTAAAAGAGGTTGGACAGCATCGGCACGGTGTCGTTTTCGTGCGAAACACAACGTGCTCGCCGACTGATTACTGCCTACTGCTAGTGTATAATTGAATGCGCACAATTAGCGAAATTTGTCTATTCACAGTTTGCTAGTCCAGGCTGAATGCGCACGTGATTAGATAAAGAGAGACGTCTACACGACAGCGACAGGGGCCATCCACTAGGCAGAAGGTGTAGTTGCGCAGGGCAGAGAGCAAACTTAAAAGGTTGGACTTTTTGCATTAGCGGAAACCTCTGACTACCCGCCTGGATGAGAAAGAAAAACGGAAATCGATTACGAGGCATTTAAATTCTTTTTTGTTACGAGATTCCAGATGAAAGCGAGTTTTTCTTTTTGTTCTATGTCTGAAACGGCCAATGAAGGAGAGAGATGAAGGAGGCACAGCTCATTGTGTTCACTCCGTAACCAGTAGATGGAGAGGGTGTGGCAGCCTACTTCATTTGAACGCGGAGCAGGATGTGTTTTTCGTGGTCTATTTTCATTGAGACGACTATTATCCTAACCTGGGCTGTACAAAATCATAAGTATAGTTGTCCTAAAGCGGTCGTATCTTACCAAGAACGCGGAGAACGTCGGCGCCACATTCAGTTGACGCATGCAGCCACGCCCTGGCTATATACGGGATGCGAAGTGTATGTGGGATAAGGCAGACACCACTACAACGGTACGCGGTTGGTAGCAACCCTACGATTGAGGGTGCTTAGGCAGTATCAGACCTGTTGCACAAAAAATACAATGTTTATAACCCATCTCATACTGAATTTTATATTGTGAAAGGACGCATTATTTAATTCCACTCGCTTTCCAGAAATTTCAATGAAATATATAAATCGATAACAGAATTGAATATGAATGGTACTGTCTTCGTGCCTTCTCTTAGGCAAAGACGTGGTCAAAGCAAGCAAAAGAAGTAATGAGTATAAAATACTGAAAAGGTCACACCGAAAGCGGAGGTGTTTCAAAATTACGTACGTGGCCATGCCAAGCGCACCCAAGGGGTCTTCAGTGTGTATTAAAGGTTTAAAGGGAAAACACCGAATTGCTGAAACTCGTATACATATGTGCGATTCTGTGCGCGACTACTAAGCTGAAGTGGTAGGGATGTTCACCAATGGAGAAGTCTACCCATATCACAGAGATAGTGTGGGAGTGGCTGCGTACTACACTCAACGCGACGCAGGATGCGCTTTTGTGGGATATTTTCTACTTGACACCAGGTTATCATACTGTTTTTGTGTTGAAAAGAAACTCCATTACAACTGTCCCAAATGTGCGGGATTCCACCGGAAGCGCGTCCGTTGCCCGTTCAATGAAGTCCGCAACCACGCCTCTTTCATATTATGGCTATGAAGGGTGTGAATTGTGCACAAAGAAATACTCCAATTTCAGTGCTACGAGATAGTATCGTAGATCTGTTTACTGCTTTTTTTTTTACCACTCTTGTATTGTACATTACCCGATAATAAATCATTAGTCATTAATTATTAAACATTATGAGCACTGTGAAGGCATTCTACAATTAGCAAGAGTTTTGAATGTTAAGAATTCTGAGCATTACCTTGCAACATTCTGTACTATTGCTATAGGTGAATCACTACTGTTTTGGAAGATACTAGTCATGTTACATCAATCGTCGACAACAACCACAGAAGCATTCAAAACAGAAATACGAGATGAGAATGCCATGTTTATGAGATTCTACTGTTGATGTAACGACGAAAACAGAAACCTTCACTCAGATGAATCATATCCTGATCGGTCAGGTGCCCAGGCCTCACCAGGGCCCTTATGCTCTAGAACACCGGGGCAACTGTCATCGAAACTTTGAACTTAGCGCTGCAGAAGGGTGCAAGGCGAATAATGGGAACTGAGGTCCCGAATTTCCAGGTATACCTCATCTACTGGCATTCTCGAATAGGGGTAATCGGCGCCAATTTGCGTTACTCTTCAACTGAATAGTTAAGAAATAATTAAAAGTGGATATGAGGCAACGAAATCAATATCGTTGCAGGCTTCTATGTGAAAGGCCTCAACCATGCCAACGCTCCAGCGTTCCAATACTACAAGCAGGACGTACTGCACAGATATTGAAAAACTGTACTTTGTTCTGCAACAACGCTGTTTCCATAGTGGCTGGCGTCGCCTTTCATGTTCAAAGACCATTAGGTTGTGAAATTGCATTCAAAGCGATCAAGAAATGAATCGTTAATGGTGATAGAATGCCAAAATGGGCAACGCTAATGTTGCTAAGATAGAAACAGATATCAAAAATGAGTGAGATCATGATCTGCCTGGTCCAAGGATGCGCCCTTCAAGAGATTCCCATTAAAATCGTAGAATGGTTTGAACAGGGCTAGGTTCCATTACGTCTAGGGTCCTCTAGTTGAAATGAGGTGGAAGTCTATTTTTCTTCAGCTGTTTGTTATAATGAAAAATAGTTACTTAGCACAAAGTTAGGTATAGAACAGTACGTTAGGCATGTGCCCCCACTCTTTCTAAACAGGGTGCAGCATTGTTGGAAGAATCCCATCAGGTTACTCTAACAGTCCTGCTCTCGCTGAAGATGCTGGGGTGAGCTTGATGCAGAGCTAACCCGTTCTTAACCAGTTATGGAAGCTAACAGATGACCACAAACCACAACAAAGCGCGTCAAACCAAGCCTTCGTCTCAGCGTCCGCAGCGAACAAGACTGTTCCTAGTATACGAGGCAGGATTTTGGCGGGGTGGAGTGGGGGGGAGGTGGGAGAGGGGGGGGGGGTTGCCCTGACACTACACACATTACGATGCTGTACCTTATTCTCGATATTTGCATTTCTTGCCCACAACGCCATATCCTAGTCCCATGCATTTCACCAACCCCACGCTCGGACGGGTACTACCGTTCGAAGGCTAGCTCTCAATCGATCACTCTAGAAAGGGCCCCAACTACGAATTTCGCGCGAGTTTTAAGTACCTTCTTTTGGACCACAAAAGAAACTGCCGAAGGTGGCGAGGTGGCCGATGTTTTTATCAAAGATTCGCCTCCCAAACTTGTTTTTACCAGCGAGGTCGGCAACGTTTACGTTAATGTTTTGTTTTTCCAAACAAATTTTCTGCCATTTAATTCATCTCATTTTTCACGAGAAAAAAAACGACACGGTTTGGAGATCTCTATATTTTTGAAAAATTCGATGGTAACCTGCCAAATGTGGTGAAGATAGGGGTGGGGGAGCAGTTTGCACGCTTTCTATGGGCGACATATTTCAAGGCCACCGAGGAAAGTGGCTTCCAACAAATTATAATACCATATACGATACGCATACGCTTTACGCTTCACATTTGAAAATTGTCCTTCGATGTCTTCCACGAAAAATAAATCAAACTTTGGCTTCGCCCACCTTACATAACGCGAAGCACAGAAGGGAACCCTTGTAAATTGAGGATTCATACTGAGATTACATGGTAGAAGAACTCAGCCTTATACAAGGTACATTCAGCAGTAAACAAGCTTGGAACGAGCCAAGAATAGCTTTTTTTAATTTTAATGATTCTTTTGAACTTGAAACAACAAAGCAGCAAGTTAATCACAGGCATTCCCTAGAACATTCATCCACGTAAATGGGACCTTCGTCCACAATTTGAAGAAAATGCAATAAAATCCGCAGAAATGTGATACTTGGATCATTGCAATTTTTTTCGATATTGTAGCTGGGTCCGCAGTCACAGAGGTTGTACCACTTATCAAATGTAAGTGAACGGCTATGAGGCCTCCATTGGCCGTAGCCCACAGGCACCCCCAGAAAGACGCGACTTTGCATTCATGTCTGTATAGGACGTGTTTCGCTCTCCTGCCCTTCTGTTCTCTCATCCTTTACATCTGGTCTCTCCAAGTGTTCTCGACAGGGTTCTTGTTCTTCACCTTCTGTCTATGAAAAGTAAGTCAATAGATGCTCATTTTATGAAATGAGGTGACAGTTGACAGAGTTGTAGGAAAACAGCCGAGAAGCTGTCAAGAACGCCTTAAATAAGGCTCCTTCTTACACTTCAAACATCGTACGAGTTTTCTTCTTACCAACGAAGACTTAGTTAAGGCTTTTCAGTGAAGAGACAGTTTAAAAATATGCTATGATAGGACGTATGCTCGCCTCACAGCGTCATCCACTTCTACTGGCTCAGGCGGTAACTACAGATAAAGAGGCGTACTGTGCCAATGGTTTCGCAATTTCCCGGAATTTTGTGCAGCAACACAGGAAGCTAAATCGCTCCTGGTCGCTGGACGAATGCTGAAAGCAGGGCACATCTTCGTTGGGGATTCCCCAGCAGGGGGAGGGGTCGCCTTCGACCTAGGATAGGGGTCAGGACGCTATAAAGTGGGGAGGGTCCGGGTTTCCCTAAAAAGGGGAGGGGGGAGGTCGTACGGACTCGACCAAAATCCACAAATAATGATGTGCCCTGCTGGAAACTGTTCGTAAGATCGTACCCCCCCCCCCCCGTTTCTCCTCTACTTCACGTGAATTCAACGCCCTTTCATGAGAAGAGATTGGCATGGCTCAATACATAGTGGACGTGAGCACTTAAGCCAGAAATGAGGCAAACTTTCGAGTAGTCCCTTTGAAAATGGTTCGGCAAAGACCTGAAAGCGTGAGGTGCCGTCATGAACGAATGGAAAATGCTCCTACTCAGATCCTATTGATAGGGAAAATTACGAGATCTGGGCAACCTTTCTCGTGCCCTTTTCACCGAATGAAAAAGTTTTTGTTCTTTTTCTAGTGTGTTCTTAAGGTGACATTCTACTATGAAGTAATAATGGTATTTGAATGCTTTTGAGGTAAATGGCATAGTGTGGCAAAAAGTCCAGAGTTCATGAAATGATCGACTGATTTCAGCCCAAAATCCAATAGAAAAACCGAAACGAGTACTAGAGAGTATCCAGCACGAATGACCTCCCTGCCCTTTTCAGAGTCCAGCTCTGCGAATTCAGAAAAAAAATCTTGTAAGAACTGGTAGGGCATGTCATTGGTGTTTGATAGGCTTGTATAAGAACAGCTGAGATGAAGTAATACTCGTTTACTAATTTACGAACTAATGTGAAGCTGCGCTACACTCATGCATTGAAGCTTAAGGTAGGCTTTGAGGCTATTTTCTGTATTTTTGCGCACTCCTGAGAAGATGTCTAAAAAGGCTCAGGGGACAGGGCTTTCCTGCATAGGGAGAATCTTTGTAAAATACACCCCTCTCTCAAATCTCTCCCTTGTACGATCTCCTTTCTTATCTAGTTACCTTCATATTCCAAAACTCTCAATTCCCCACCACCTTTTTCAAAAACTCCTCCATCTTTTCCCCAAAAAGCTGCTGCGAGCGAGGGTGGGGAGGGGGGGGGGGTCGGAGGATATATGGCACACGTGGAACAGCGAAAGCTGAGAAAAAGGGTCAAATTCGACCTCCTCCATCCCTCCAGTGACCAAATACGACCCTTCCCCTTGCCGGGGATCCTCAAGATGTGACGTGCCCTGAGAAGGAAAAGGGCGTTCGAGGGATAGTGGACAAATCTGAGTTTTGAGTCTGTTTATATCTTCAAAAGGCCGGAGAGCAGAAACGTTGGCCAAATGAAATGACCATCTATCGAGCCATGCAAAGAGAGGCCAATGTCGAACGGCGTGGAGGTTTTAAGACGAGAGGGGTAGGAATGTACTTCAAGAGCTCTCACTGTTTTTATAAAGTTCAACAGTTTCTTACCAAACTCATCAAGGCTTCATAAATCGCATCTAGTGTGAAGGTTACTTTTTCACAGTGAAGCGGCCTTCATAGGGCAACTAGAAAGCAGTTGTTGATGACGGATTACTTGCCGTTCCAACCACTTGAGTAACAGCAAATTGTTTCAATTACTACTTCAGTTGGTTTAAATCAATGCATCAGTTCTACTGTGATAATGGCAGAGGGTGCGATAGAAAACACAATGTGGAGGCAATATTTGGAGAGAATAAGTCACGAAATGGTATTGTAGCAGTTGTTCGATGAACCATTTATCTATGGCATCTGCGTGCCATTCTGCACCTTCTGGCCAGCCATTTGGCCAGCTACTCACGCTACGACCAGTCGGTATTTCGTTTTGAAATATTGCTCTGAAACCTGAAACGGCGAAATCTTGATGTTGAACGACCATCTGCCACACGGAGATGAAACGCAATCGCTTCCCTAAATTGGTCCTTATAAAATACTGACGTCCACTCACTAACACTTTCTTGCACGGTAGTCAACGCAACAGAGTTTTTAGAAAGAATAAGAGGGTTTCCGTAAGTAAAAAAGAATTGAAAAGCAGAAGATGTTCAAGTTGGTCAAACCCTTTATGATGCCCTTCATGGTCAGCATTGCTTTAGATACGCTTGAATTCTTTTTGGCCGGTCGGACAAAGTGCCAGGATTGGTCGTCGAATTGACAATCTAATTCGCCGCGCCGGTTGGGTCGACCCTCGCGCGTGGCGGAGCGCAAACTACGGTTGTCTTGAACGTCAACCCAATCACTAACTTCTCAGAGATCAAGAATTGGTTGGCGCAATCTGGGTCAAATCTATGGAGGTGTGTAGCAACACAACTACGGTTGATAACGTCGCAAAGGTCGAGGCGGTGGCAGGAGGGGCGGAATAAGCCCGCCTCCGGCTGCACTGCTCTGCCAGTGATGATGTTAGCGATCATTTCAGGAAGAACCGGGAGTGAAAACGGCGTAGATGGGCTCATTCTACCCCTCTCGAGGCCGCCCCGACTGACTGCGACGACAGCAACTGTACCCTGCAACCATTAATAGAAACGCCAGCAAACAAAATTCAGGTGTGAATGTATGAGCAGTCACTTTTCTGCTCAGACGTAGAGTCGACCTCCGCGATTACCTGACTATTGAAACCCAAGTCGTCCAAATAGCGCTGCTCGTAGTTTTTTAGGTTGTCCCGGCTCTATATACAGCAGGGGCCAAAAAAAAGACACTTCGACCGAGTCACATATCAGCAAAGTTTTCGCAGCCCAGACAGAGGACGTGGATACGAGTACCAGGGCGGAAGATACCCAAGATGTTCCTCGATAAGCAGGAGCTGGCTCTCGCCCATCACCTTCATGTACACCAAAATATGAAGTCATCTCCAGTCGCAGCCTGACTGGAGAAGACCTTTGGAATTCATGTCACCTCAAACAGCTGCGAAGCTTTTGGTATAGATCCATGGATAGCTACCTGGAGACCTCTCGCTCGGAAGACCTCCAACTCGAACAGCTCCGACAACGTCTCTACGACTTAGGACATCATCTCCACCACAGTCGCCAAGGCGCGGGTTGATGGTATGGACCGGACGTACCTGGAATGGAAAGACCGATATTCTTTTCGAGAACCCCACCTGAAGGTGAGCGCTGGCGGTTACCCACCTGAAGGTGAGCGCTGGCGGTTACATCAAGCAAGTCGAGAAGAATATCCTCCCCACATGTCGCCCGTACCTTCTTGGAAACTTTGTACTGCTACAGGATTGGGTGACACCACATGGAATCGAAGGGCGTTGGAAAAACTCTCGCCTACTTGGAATGGAAGGACGTTGAGTACCTGAAGAAGATGGAATATCTAAGCAGGTCACCTGACCTTAAACCATATCAATTACCTGGTTCGGGCGGAGTTCAATAGGGTGGTCTACAGTGGCGGAGAAATCAACGATCTCGCTGAACTCACCCACTCACGGTCGCGTGGCAGAATCTCTCGATGGCGCTCCTCCAGAAGGCTGTGGCGGAGTATCATGATAGTATTTGATATGCTCTTACCGGTAATTTAATGGCGGTCGAAATGTCCGATCACGATTCCATAAAGTGTGACTTGAAGCGTCTCGAAAGTCAAGGAAGAAAAGTGTCTCTTGTTTTTGCATCCCCCCCCCCTGTATAGTAAACAGGGCGAGGCTATCGTCCTTAGATGAAGGAGAGATTCCTTCAGTATTGCTTCTCCCATATCGGAACGAGACTGCCATTGCCAATATATTTATAAACATGATGCGTTGCGTTCTTTCCCGCGGGGTTCAACCTTTGTCATCTACTTTGTCAACCGCTTCTAACTTTTTTTATTTCTTGCTTCTCGCCAATGGAGCGGTGTCTCGTCTCTTCGAATGCTCGTCGAGAGCCAGATTGGGAGCGCCCGTGACAGCTTTGTTCTTTTTTTCCACCAATGAGTGAATAGGTGTCTACGGAACCATTTGTGGGCCCTACGGTCAGCGCGCTATAGCAGCGGAATGTAATTCAATTCAATATGGGAGCTTGACAAAAAACACTGGCATCTTTGCATCTCATATAGCAGTTCTGAAGAAAAAAAATTAATTTTTGCATTGGAACGTAGTCTAGGACGCAAACGTAGTATAGGACGCAATCTGGTTGGATATAAAACAAATTAACTCCCCGTTTTTTTCGAAGGCATCCGATATTTCAACCTTGTGTACCAATAACAAGTTTAGTGGTAATCGCTCAAATGTTCGTGACCCGTACCTATAGAAGTTAGATAAGGGAAGTTCCATTTATCATTCACTCGGAGCATGCATTTTCCAAAACAACATCAACAACAACGACTATGTTAGAGAACTAGGAGCTTTGAATAGTGAAGCATACTGTTAAATGCTCTTTGTTCCAGTTAAGTAGAGGAAATTTGGTTACCCATGGTATTGGGTCAATCAATTAGTTTTAGAAAATTTTGGAGTGCACAAATTCATGAATTTATCCAATAAAAGAAGAGATGGTTACTGAGCCCAATTTACGGTATAGCGGTTTTGCCACTGTGTACGCAAGTCGTGGAGTTGGCTCGACCATGCAGTGACGTGGCGGTTTTCGGGCAACTTAATTAACATTACAAAGGCGTACTGAGTAAATGTTCACAATGATTGAACAGAATCCGCCATTCTATCGGAAGCTCACCTACAGTCTGTGAATGCTGAGGTGCGTCAAAGCGGGGAAGGGACCAGGTTTGGCGAGGAGCCCGCCCCGTTTCCCACCAATTGTGTTCGCTTGCCAGCCCCCACAACTGGTGGAGAACTGGTTGAAATTGCGCTAAACTCAGCTCCCTTGACATGCATCAGGATTTGCAATGAAAAAGACTGATGTGTCCCCGTCCGATGACCAAAAAAAATTTGGTGTACTCACTGCTGCAAATGTGTCAGGGCTGAATTATCAGCCTAAGAAGTCACAGATATGTGACATCCTACGCACTTGTTGAATAGCACTACTACTAATTATCAGTTGGTACTTGAACCTTTCCGCAAAAGGTATAGCAGGCTTTTTGTCTTAGGATTACGGTATTCAGCGTCAAAGGTGTATGCGCTAATGAGCGTTGCGCTTATTTCACTAATGGGTTATCACTCTGAGAATGGCAATCAAATGCTTACTTGTAAAAGGAGGGTTTTTGGCTGAGTGGGCTCAGTGGTTGTCTTTGCACTCTGTCTAGCCCACTGAATTATTTAGCCAAATTAGATGATACAGTACTCTACTGTTCAGCGACTTAGCAGAAGCGCTCCACCCTTCACTTCGTCTTTTCGCCTCGGAGTGTATGTAATGCAAGATACTCAGAAATTGATATAGCCAAGGAACGGTCTCTGATAAAATATTATATGAAAATGTAAAAGATTGCCTGAAAAGAAGTGTAGTCTGCAATGGACAACCTCTTACCAGTTCTAGGTGCGAGAAGACGTAAGGTAAAAGCTCTTAAGCGCATCTTTGTTCCAGTGACACCTCCCTTTCAGTGACTCCTCCTTCGTGCTCCGCCTTCCAGTTCCGCTTTCCAGCAAAAAAGAAGATGCTAACGGATAGGTAGTATGAGATAGAGGCTCCTATTTCACTTGTAGGGTCGCAGGGTTTATTACAAGGAATCGATTGACTGAATACGTTCCGATAATCAGACGAGAGCAGTTTCTCTTGAGCTTTTTGACATGTAAATGCTGAAATCGGCAAGGGGTCCTCGAGGGAAGAAAGGGGGAGGGAGTGTGACAGTTTGTGGCATTTGTCACGATTAAAGATGTGCTGAAATGCGAACTAGGGCCCCATAGTCAACCTAGCACTACCTTTTCCCATACCTCCGCTCCCTGATGATGGTGTGCACCGCTGAACTCGAGCTTCGGCAATCGCATCGGGGAATCATTTCGAGCAGGGTCATTTGCACCAGGATCCTTTTTGCAGTATTGCCTGTTTCAAGGTGGCTACGTCCTTCTTTTTACTTGGGCGCAGCTGTTCCTATGGTAGAATATTTCAATTTCGGGACGCTTCTGTCCCGCCCCTTTGTTCGACACAAGGCAAGCTGCAGATGTTTCAGATGGGAATATTTTACAAATGACCCAACCGTGGTTGTTCGAATGAAGTACGCAGCCACGTCTACCACTTCTCAGTGGTGTAGAGTATATCTATTTCCGTACTACAAAAAATTATAATACAGGAGCAACAAAGCTGCACAGCATTGGAATTCAAGACAACAACTACGCACTGTGCGACCACACTATTCTATTGTACAGTGTGCCTGTACCCGCTCTCAAAAGCAACCTTGCTGAAGCCCTGCTTTCGCGATATCCACTCCTCCATTGGTCTTTGTTCATCACTAAAAGGCTATTTCGCATCCCTGTCCCCAGTTTTGAACCTACTTGCGCCGTCTTAGCCTACCGTGGAAGCTGGGTGTAGACAGTCACTTTGAATTATCTTGGCTGTTTCTTGTAAATACGCGTTCCTGGTCTTCCAAACTGTTAGAGAAGAGGAAATATTGTAGAATTCTTGGCGCATTATCCTCCGCTCAAAATTCTGCTCGAAATTTCCACCCGAGAGCACATGGATCAGCCATTTAGGTGCAGTCAGAATCGTACATGGAAACTAGCAACCGCAACATGTCGTGCTTAAAGGCAGTTGGCACGATAAATCGCTATACAGGTGTAGGATTTGTACAACTGGCTTAACAGAATTCCGTGACCTCGGACAGGCGCTGCGTGAAGCCTTTTCCAAGGAGGGTACCTCTATAACGCCCTATTGAGCAACAACTTTACGTCCCAAACGCCTTCCTTGCCCGCCCGCCCACAAACGGACGACCGTTTCTGACGCTCGTATTCATTCATTTGCTGAGCAAATTATGAAGCAAAGGGATTGGTATGAAGCGGCGGTGATGCTGCATGCATATATGGGTACACATATGCAGCCGTATCTTCGGTAGCGGTGATTGGCAAGATGCGTACGGGAAACTCGTCCGAAATCGATTTACAAGTCACTGAGAACGGAGGCTTTTTCTTCGCCGGATTTTGACCGTTTCACTCCGTTCTTTCGCCATTTCCCCACTATACAGCGCCCTACTAGCATTTTAGGCTAAGTAGGAAACCATCGTGCCAACTGCCTTTAAAGGCACGGTTCGCGATAAACTAAGGCTAGAACCTCATAAACGCACATGATGCTCAAGCAGGCAACAGCAGAGGCTATACTGCGCTTAAAAGTTGAAAAACAACAAGGAGAGCGCAGGACGCTCAGGTTTTAGGCCCATTGGCGCCCGATAGGCCCATGCCGGCCTCCTGTGACCGTGTCATTGCGTCACTGCCATTGCACTCCCTCACCCGTCGTTCTCAGGCCTCTTTCGTCACTTGTCAGTGTGTCGCCGCCTTTTGCAATTCACAATTGATCTTGACCACCTTACGCTCGTCCGGTGATCATGATCAATTGAAATAAAGAGGGTCTTATTGCGGGCGCTTTTTCGTGGTTCCTTCTCTTCAATAAGTCAACAAGCTTCTGGCAATCGTATTTTTGAGCTGTATCACCTATGAAGTGTGGTCGCGGAACTGCCTTTAAAGACAGCCCCGCGCTCGAGTAGTACATGGTCGTCCTTCCTTGTGCAAGTAGTACAGCCCCCAAGCTAGAGACTGTCCCACTCTATTCGTCTGCACAGCGAGCGAGAAGCGAGCTACAGCCGCTGTAGTTCTAACGCCTGCTCAGTTGGACCGCCTTACTTGCTAGATGTCCTCCGACGGAGGCCACTCAGTTGTTCTTAGTTGGGGCGGCGGGCATTGCTAATGCCCATGGATAATTCTGCTCCCTTTATTACAGTTTACTCATTGGAGGTATATACATTCAATTCAACTCATTTCGCGAGGTGAAACGCGTAAAAAGCACGAGTGACGCAATTTTCGTGATGCAAAACCTCGACGCACAAAACGTGCGCTACCGTAATCCCAAATTCAGACACCGCGTTGATAAAATTCCTTTTTCCTTCCAAGAGTTTTTCCTCTGCGTTTTTGTTGTTTTCTTTTTGTATTCTTTTTTTGCACTGGATGATATCAACTACTGCGAGATGTGATAGAGAGATTTGTGAGCTAGGGGTTGCACAGAGACCGCAGGGAGGTGTGACTGTGAGGGAGCGATTTTGTTTATGTTGTTCTGGAGGACGCTTCTTGCCTGTTTTCTTCTTTGGGAGATTACTTATCAGCTACTGGAGACCTGGGCACAAAATCCAAGCCACAAGAGCGTCAACGAGGTCTAGTGAAAAAAGCAGAAAGTATATTATGAACATAAGAAGCCATGGAGAGATTGAAGCCCAGCAGTAGACGCGTCATCGCCGGGGTTTTGGTGTCTCGTTGACAGGACTTCCTTTGAGGGACAATTTTGATTCCTCAAGGAAAATGGGCTGTACAAGCTCAATCATTTAACTGCAATCCAAAAGATAACTGGGTTCTAGCTTTTCATGGCGGTGTCCCAGAAGAAAACAAGCGCAAAGAGTTGCTCCGCCCAGCTTCGACTTTGGACGGGAAGTCGGTCCGCTCTTGCACCCGCGGAACTATAAGCTTTGAGCCTGGTCCCTTCTGAAAGACACAAGGAGTTGCGGTTCTTGCCGAGACATGTTCACGCCATTCCTATCTCGTCCTCGTGGGGGGAGCGACTATAAAGTATCGTATATGCCTTGGGCTAATGACGGCCGCAGCGCCCCGTTCGCTCATTGGGGAGCTGCAAAGGTGGGACAGACTTTTAGTTTACGGGCCGCACTACTCGGGCAGGGAGAGGATCTACCGGTTTGGTTGAGTCCGGGGTCTGCCCTCAATATTCAAGTGAAAAGTGGTATATAGTGCGGCTAATATTGGGGTATCCAGCTACTACAAGATCGGTGACAAATATTCAATGACAAGAATGGAGACTTCATATAAGTATGCAAAATATCGCAGCTCTTTCTCATTTTGTTAAGGAGTTATCAAATAAAACTCGATACTTGGTTCAATCGGACTAACCTAATAACGTACGGTGGTTTGACAGATTGTACAGCATAGTGAATTCGTTTAAGAAGTTCTTCTAGCAAAGAGACAGCTGAATGTCATGTTCAAAAAAGTAGTCGCACGGTGACTTGAACGTGAAAACGCTCATTAGGCTTTGTCGTCATCATTGTGGTTACCGTAATCCTGTGACAATAAGTTCAATGGTTTTACTGAGAAATGCTCTGAGTTAAGGAAATTAGCGGCAAAGCCGTACTCGTTCAAGCTTGTGGACGTAAAACAATGATAGAAGATAGTTTGTTCAGCGCTCATCTTCATTTTCAAGAGCTAACATTTCTACAAGTTTCGACACATAAAAATTCAAAGTGTGGCATTCATTTCTTGTAACTGTTACAGTTTTTCGCTGCGGACGTTGGGGCGTGTCAGGCGACTGGGTTTGGCGCGACGCCAGCCTGTTTCCCACCAACTGATGTCGCTTGCTCTTTTCAGCAACTGGTGGAGAACGGGGTAGCGCCGCACCAAACTCAGGCCTCCTGACACCCCCAGCATCCGTGACGATCATGATAGTATGTTCCTCTCAAAACGAATATTTCGAAATTCAATTTTAGACACATTTCGCCATTGGAGTTATAATAGGAGGGTTCGAATATGGACTTCTGGGTGCTTTACTGACTTTACAGTGAAGAAAAACCGGAAGAATCCGTCGCGAATGCACTAAATGGGATTTGACTTCTAGGAACGGACGTGGGTGAATAGAGAGAAACGCTTACAGTTAGCGCACAAACGAGAGAACAGGCAACCGAGGACGATAGAGCACAGTCAGTGAAGTCGGAGCCTATATATTGTGGGCGAAGCTAGAATGCAGAAGAATGCAGGGGCAGAGTTACGAGACAAGCTCCTGCACTGCTATTAGGCACTTTTGATTGGCGAACTAGTGCACTATGTGAGGTGGTTGACCTGCCCATCGTTTACGAAGAAGGAATTCCACCCAAGAAATATATGCGAAATGTGTCTTTAAGTGCGTCTACGATGTTCACGAAAGGAAAGAAACAAATGTATGAAGTGGGCAATTGAGGAGAAGGAAACTCAGCAGTAAAGTGTGACAAATGCAGGTGATAGAGCCAAAAATTTTCTATTCGGGATAGTTTAACAAATGATCTGAAGTTTCAATGCTAATGTAACACTTTGGTAAAAATTGAGTGCAGATATGCAAGGTATACCGTACAGGCAAGCACATTGCTTCTTCCCGAAGTGAGTGAATGCGATTTTGATTTATGACGCTCACAACTGGGAATTAGACTAGAACGAAACGATTCTTAAATGATTCCGCAATTCCAAAACCATAGAAACGGAAACGTTTCTCACCTTACCAGGCTATTAAACCTTTAAATTTGCTTTTCAATATTTTTACCACTGAAAGGTGCATTTTGCGGCAAATGGAAACTTCCAGTCTCTTCTGCATATAGACAACTTCGGTCCGTTACCTCTTTTGGTACAGCATCGTCGTGTGAAACATATAAGGGGGGGGGGGGTGGGGACGTACTTTTGCGCTGGGGAGGGGAAGGACGTATGTGGCTTCGAGAGAAATTGCTGTGTTGGAAAAATTAAAATCTTCCCGGTTGTACTTTTCGTGATTTTTCCTGCTTCTAGTATTACTAGTATGGTACTTGCCCCCTCCGATCGACGGAAAATTTTTGGGGAGAAAGTAGCAAATTTCCAAGAAATTTTGGAGAAACTGGTAGGAAGCTGGGAACATGTAAGGAAAGTAGTAGGTAGGTGTTGGGGATAAAGGGTTCGAACCGAGACCCTCTTTCAGGGGGAGAGAGGTCGTACTGACGATCCTCCCTCAAAGAGTGGAGTCGTACTGACACCACCATTTCACACATCACGATGCTGTCCCCTGTTTGGGGCTGCAGACCACCTTTCTTAAGTAAAAAAAATGTACAGTAAGTGGTATGCAAGCCTATCTCGAGGGTGCGCACCTTCTCCGTGTGCAGGTGATCCCGTGGTGTGTGCACTCTCACCCACGGTTTAGTT
>MU914934.1:0-19048 GCA_036418165.1 Cooperia oncophora
CACTTTATAATTTTACTTCGCGCATCCGATTTTAGTGATCCTTTTACAGGTATTATCTATACAGAAGAGACAATTTTTACAGTGCTAACAGTATGCTCCGCCTCCTCGGCCACGCCCCCTTTCTGGGCATTTTAATGTTTTTTTGACGAATTTACATCGTACCGTAATCCTAATGTCGTACGCAGAGTTTTCGTAAGTTACCTTGGGCGCAGTTCAGCGACGGGGGGGGGCATTTTGCTTCCCATCGATGTGTCGACCCATCTAGATAGCCTTTTCTTGAGTTGACACGTTTTACCATGGTGGCTAGACGAGCTTGCTCCAGCTTCACAAGAGTTCACAAGTTTCACCAGAGTGAGACTTGTAAACCAGAAGTAGTGAAGCAGTGAAAGTGCAAAATGCCCCCCCCCGTCGCCGAACTGCGCCGTTACCTTCTGTCCCGTGTTTTTGTCGTTCTTCCTTTTTTTTCTGATAGCAGTGGATGACATTTAGAAGTAGAAGGTAAGAACAAAACTATTAGCGAGCCAAGAGTTGCACAGAGACCGTCGAGTTTCCACCAAGTGTCAGAACATTGCGAGAACTCGTACAAAAGGGGCTTTGTGACTGCCAGGGAGCGGTTTTGTCAATGGTGTTCTTGAGGAATCTTTTTGCTTCCTTCTTCTTTGGGTGATCACTTATCAGCTACTGGTTCGTAACTGAGCCTCCCCTCCACTATCCATAATACTTGATCGCGGAAGTTGACTTCAAGGAGGATTTCCTGAAGAGGGTACCGAATAACATACCCCGGGACTTTTTTGACACACGCTAAAATGAGAAGACCGAAGACGTGTGGTCTTTTTGGTGAAGATGCTGTACCGGAAGCTTTCGGTGAACGTTGCGAGAGCCGTGTCAAGTGGAAAAAATATCGAGTTCAAATGAGTGCACTCTTTGATGCTGCATTAGAAGTAAAGTAACCACAGGAGCGGGATGTCTCGCGGACTGGCCTGGAATACAGGTTTTCGTTATGTTTTTAGCCGAATGGTGCGAAGAGCGTGAGAGCGGGAGCGATAGTATAAAGCTGCCTCGCAAAAAGCAATTTCAGATTTTTCAGATTCCACCATCATCTGACTGCTGAAAAACCTTGCCCACCTCGGACAGTTGTAGCACTTCTTGTTCATACTGTGTATGATTTCTGTCATCTCCCTAGTCTTGCTGTTCTCGCTCCTTTGTCTATAGTCTTTCGTCTCGCAGTTCTGTTTTGCAGAAACGCACCTCGAATGCTAGGCCTCGATCAGGGTGACTTCATTACTTTTTTCTACTCTTTTCTCCACTGATGAGCCTTCGAAAGCATAAGGCACGATAATGGGGCAGTTGCTCCAAAAATAATAAAGGATGCTATATAGATGAATAATGACGAAAAAACGAAGGCTATTGGTCAAAATTCTGCAGAAAACTTTTTCTCTGCACGACATTGACGTGCCCTTAACGTGCCCTTTCGAATAATCGTAATAGCTTTACTCAAAAAAATCATGTCCAAAAAAGGAAGCAGCAAAGAACGCACATTAATATTACAGGTAGAGCCAAATTGCAGGAGGCACCGTTACGTGTATCTCAAATTATAAGCCTCTTATATTCCTACTAGGTACATTCGAGAAGAAATGTAGCACTTCATGTGTGGCTCTCGGTCTGTTTATCTTATGCATACGAAGAGCCGCTATCGCTGTGGACGAGTAGACAGGAAGCGTTTCTAGACGAGTTTCTCGTTGCCATCGTGTAAGCAATCGCTTTGGTAGATACGGTTGCACTCACGTACACTTATGTAGTTCTCTGCGGATGAAGAGGCGTGTCAGGCAGTAAGAGTGAGCCAGACGCAACCCGTTCTCTACCAGTTGTCAAAACTGGTATGCGATAACAATCGGCAGAAAACGGTGACAATAACGACACGAAACAGTCCGGTCACTTGCTCGCTTCAACGAGGGAAGAAAAAAGAACGAGGAGAACGAGTTTGGCACCGCGCCATAAACTTGTTCATGAATGAAGCGCTAAGGTACCAGCGTCGATGTGACTGTGCGAGAATTTGTGGACAGTCGGTTGCGATGGGCGTGTGGGTCGGCATGTTCCACCTTGGCTAGATGCTCTTGGTTGGGAAAGGTGCCGCGAGCGGCCCCTGGAGCACACAACATTCTATCATACTTCGCGTATCCGCCTTGTCGATTCATCGTGCCACATGATTCTAGGCATTCAGATATTTAGGCTCGAAAGCTCACGAAGTACATACATTCGTGGAACTATCCCTAAAAAGCACTGATTTTGGTCCACGTTAACGCTGGTGTTTTTTTAGGAAATATTTAGCATGTCATGTAAATTCAGGGCGGCTTGCCAGTGCTGTGGTAACAGCAAATGTACCGCACCAAAACCACAAGATTTAGCGGCTGGGTTGAATTTACATTTTCCTCTTCCTGAATGCGCTCTCATTTGGTACAGCAGCACTTACTCAGTTCATAGGATCTGTGTGGCTTGTGGTGAGCGCGAATAGACAAGTAGCACACGCAGAAAAAGATTCATTAAAGGCCCAGATTAATTCGCCATCCAGACTAAGAGATTAGGGGTTCCATATAGACGGGGTTGAGTTAAGTCGGCGAGGCAAAAAAGCCTCAAAACAGCACCTGCCTTAATTAGAACCCCATTTGTATCCTAGTTGTAGCGGGCTCCAAACTCCGACGCCCTCTAGTACGCACATCTGGTCTCAGAACATAAGAACTCTCTCGTATCCGGTACAAGAGATAGATTCTGATGCTTTTCGTCCTTGCAATCTCGTTTTTCACTGAAAGCCCGCTAGTGTGGCATGCGGGAGTCTGAGCGCGATCACTGGCAAAAAGGGAGTGACTCACTGAAGCTCGGTTATATTGTGCTTAGAAGCGCTATAGCGCCCCTCCCATAGAATTTTTTGCCGCGAAACCGGTACAAGGTTGTTCGTCGCGGACCACTCTAACCTCCTGACGCCATATTTTCAACTTTGATCCTGATCGCGGACCTTATGCTGATACCGTGCCTTTTAACCAAGCTTGTAGGAAAAAAAACAGTATGTGCATTCATTCTATTGACTTGTCCCTTGCAAGATTGTTAGGTGGAAATATGAGTAAATATGGCCCCACTTTCCACTGCAGGACGGCTTGCTCAGGAGGCCTAAAACATGTATATTCAAGTCATACTTTCTCAGATATGCTAATCAGCGAAGAAGGAATTTCTACTGAACTGGGGCGAAATTCAACGAAATAATCTTATGTCCAGTTGTTACTGGAAATATGTATGGTAGAGTAGGCGGTGGTAGTGTAGCCGCAAGTAGCAGGAACACGCATGCGAGCCGGAGTCGTACCTCGAATCATTCAAGTCTTCTATCCCTCAATGAACTGGTAGCGACTGGTCTACGTGTATGAGAACACAGGTACAGGCTGATCCCGCGAGTCAGTGAATGGTTCACACCTCATTTGAAAGGCAATAAAATTCCCAGTGGGACGTGTGACGCAACCCAAAAAGCGTTGATCAACGCCGAAAGCTTGTGTCTTGACTTTTCATGATGTAACAGTGAGATCTCTTGGCTTGTGCTTCCTCATTACCACTTCAAAACCATGGTTAAGCTGTGCAACCCCTTATTAATAATGACTCGGAGTAATGTATTGAAAATATGTTATCCTATCCCGTATGGGAGGGGCGGTTACTTAGTTTATTTGAAGAGGACGTAGAATGTGTTTTTCGTGGAAAATTTTCCATTTAAGACAACTGTCATCTTGTCTTGCGCTAGACAAGGGTATGAGTACTAACTTTTCTCAGTAGCCATTACTCCATCAAAAGCTCAGCCACTGCCATGATCAGATAAAGCACGAAAGTGTGCACATTCCACCCTCAAAATATGGAGTGTATCTGGAAACAGAATGTGTCAACTGGTAACTTGTGAAAGTTGATCATATAGAGCCATACAGGGTTTCTTCTTTCGCGAGTTATTATAATAAGAGTGAAAATAAGTTGTTTCGCAGTAGCTGGCATATCTTCCTGAGCTCGGTTTTGTCTAAGGAAGATATCTTGGTGAAGAAGTATTCCCTCAAAACACATTGGAAGTTAGCATTAAGATAAGCAAAGGATGGTGTTGACCAAAATTCCTGGGCAAACCGTCCATCAACTCCAGGCGGTCCCTCTGGATCCATTCACTCGGCTCCACTTCTTAATGGGATGGAATGCGAAAAACAACTTCTCACACGAAGAGGAAGTTTGTTTTGGGCATTTTCGTGACCATGGAATACATCATACCTGTTATCAGTTTCGTTTGTGGTGCATCCGTCTTAGTACCGTATTTGTTGAAGAGTATTTTGGCATTGAAAGTTCTATGAAGTACCACATACTTATTTTCCTACATGGAAGCCTTTCCAAAGTTCTGCTCATTCAAAATGCATTTTATAACCTCGTTCACTGCTCCCAGTATCTTCAAACATGTATTCAAAAGTCTACGAACCTCGAACCGTCTAGAACCGTTAAAAAAGCATTTGGCAGGGTGTACAAGTGTGTATTTCTTTGTCATTTTTTCTTTTTCATTTCTTTTTTCATTTCCTAGCTCGATGTATAGCGCTACTTCCACGTCGCGGCATCTCACCCGTGGGGTCAAGCGCACGTCGCGGTATAACCTGCCAGAGGAAAGGGATCGTAGTACTAGCTTCTCTAGCATGGTACTTCATGACATCCGAGGCGACGGCGACCAAAAGATCGTTTGCGGATGTATCTGTGCACTTTTCAAGAAAGACTGAAGCTTATTGGAAGTTTAGTGGGCCATGCAGCAGTTCTTTCTCACAGCACGCGGCGCAACCGCAAATATTGGGTAGGTACATAGGCAGCCTGTAAGGGAAGATGTGGGCACCTCTTCCCGAAGGGAGTCGTACCCGCCAGGCAATTTTCCGCGCCGTGACGTTTGCTCCTGTTGGAGACGCCGCATCGCCGCATCCTTAGCTGGATCGTGTCTGCTGCAGAAGTTACACGCTTCATCCCTCTTGTACAGTCTCTTTCACGCGTCTCGGATATACTACTCCCATGTCACCGGTATAGATATCGTGGGCAGTTGGTGAATTTTCGGAGCACAGGTGTTAACATTGACACGCCAAAGTTCAAAGTACCAAAGTCGGAACAAGGAAGGGTAATCGGACTAGGGCTGAAAAAGGCCGTCTTCCGGGCGGTGAAATTCGATCACAGCGCGAACTTCCAAACAAAAATGCGCAGGGACTCCGAGAAAAATATAAAAATATACAGGGGACTGCAGCAGTAAACTGGCGCTGTGAGGCCGCATAAAGTAAAGAACTGACGCACAGAAAAAAGGCGCCAAGAGGGATTGGCACGTATTGGTCTCTTCCAGCAATTCGTCGTAGGTCCCTAGTCACTGCTGCGCATCATCGAACGTTATGTTTTCTCACTGTGTTCAAGCCGTCAATTTTATTTGCTGTCATAAGGCTTTTGAGTGATGGGCAAAACTTCAACCGGCAACTTGATTTGGAACACACATATCACAAAGCTGCAAAATGCAATCACAAAGCCAAAAAACAACAGTTAATGGAGAGCAAAATTGAATTTCTCAGGGTTTATTTGTTTACTAAAATAGCTCTTTGTACGCTGTTCGACCGAAGGTCATCACGGAACGACTGACTTGTAGGGATTTCGTAGTCAACTTTGAGGTCTCTATGTAGTGAACGCTCAGCTAACACGCCTCTGTAGGCCTATTGTATCACAAAAAGATATTAGGTCATCCCATTCAAAAGTGCCGTGACATATAGAGGAATGGCAGAAAAGCAAAGGGGATAGGGAAGCGGGCTACTATACCATTTGGAGGCTAGTACCTTTAGCTGTGTATCTGTGAAATTTGGCGAACCTACCCACAGAGGAAGTTCATTGCGAAGAAATTGAGAAGAAGCCCGAGTGGTGAAAATCAGCGCCCGATTTCCAAATCAGACGTCATAAGTGGGAAGTGCGCTGCTCGTACTCGACCCATCTGGACCAGAGTTGTTGTAGGCGTTCTCGGAATACAAGGTGAAAGCTTTGGTTCAGGAGCCCGAAGAAGGAAGAAAGGAAAAAATTTGTTGTCGTGGATGGTCCCATAATGTTCATCCTGCACAAGAAAAAAGGGTGGATGAAGTTAAGGTTAAATTCTGGTCGAAGAGGGCAACTGAACTTTGTCGAGCTTCCCCGCGAGACTGACATCCCTGCTGCAACTGCTGCCCGAGTTATGTCCGATAAACTGAGGATGGTCAAGAGGGTGTGCGCATGGGTACCTAATTTTCTTGTAGAAGAACGCAGTACCGATTCTGTGCTTATTAGTAAATTGCTAAGAGCATTACTAACAATAGATGGCATAGAATCGGTACTTGCGTCATTCATTCAGATGTCAAGTCACGACTGGGCGCATCCCGGCACCTAGATGGAATATGGGTGTTTCTGGACATCGGGCCGAAACTCACAATCGCGTCAATTATGTACGAATGCAGATGAGAAGCCGCCCGAGTTCTACCATGCGCGGGAGCAAGTGGATGATCATCATAGCGAAGGATTCCTACACTGAGGCTTTAGGGGCTTTATACAGAGAATAAAAATCGTCTCCCGTCCTGTTGACGTATATCTGCTTGTTCTTCGACAATCAGATCGACAAATGGATGATACCACACAACTACAAGAAGGTCACCGTTGCTCGTGTCATAGTGCCAGAGCCCGAGTAACTGCATTGTAGGGCAGTGTTGGGACAGAGACAATACTGAGACCTGGGTTCAATCACCCCATTCGCCCGACATAAACGATTCAATTGTTCTCGTCATCGAGTACTCTCACCGGCAAACGCTCCAATGTTTTTGTCATTCGCCATTGAAATTGGCATCAACAGCAATTTACTTGTTGAAAAATCGAAGGTACCAGAGGTCCAAAGGCTTTCGGGGCACTGGGAGCGGGTCATTGGTGAAGGAGGGATTTACTTAACTTGAAGCCAAAATATTACTTTTTTATCTATTCTCCTCTTTGTGTTATTCGAAAAAAAAACCGACGGCACTTTTGAATGGGATGACCTAATAATTACTGAAAATAACGTCAGTGTTTGATTCCCACTGTGACTTACGAGATGTTAGGTTGAATATTAATCAATAAGGCCTAATGCTTCGACTGGTTCGTCGTCTTCAGATGCTTTAAATCAAATAGATGACCAAAGTTCTTTTATTTTTTAGCTTTTTTCACCAACCCTGTTCGGTTTTTAAGATTCTTAATATGTCTCATAAACCCTGCTATGCCAAACTGGCGGCTTTATTACGTAGCTTTTTCTTTGACTACGACAATTGCAGTGTTCACTGAGCTACAGTAATGCTCGATCGTTCCGATACTCTTCGAGACGTTTTTCGATACTTTTCTGGGTGCCAGAACAAGATACTGGTTTTCTGGTGAGAAAAAAAAAGTGAAATTCGAGGTCTCTAAAATCAGGAAAAGCTCCTGTGGATATGAGTATAGCCGACACGGAGAGGTAGACCATCCGTTGGGTGCACTCAGTCTTTTCTTTTCAACAGGTTCGCGAGGATGTGAACTCCACCAAAGATCTTTCTAGAGATAGAGATCTCTTTCGCCAGAATAAAGACATTTCGCATCTCTCGAGGCAATCTCAATACCACCTGCGTTGACATCGGAGCGAAAGTCGGTACCTTAGAGAATTTGGGGTAAATTTCAGATGGCCGAGTGCTGGAATAAGGTTGTGTGCAAGAAGTCCGATCAGAAAGTAGTTGTTCAGGACGGAACCAAAGGACTAATATAGGGCTGTGCGCTGCCACCCACCTTCATTGAATATCGAATGATGCTGGACCATTTCCGCTTAATATACGAAAGAACTTCAGTTTCGCTGAAATGATACTTTGCGTGCTTGGTGGCCAGCAGCTCTTGAATTTTCAGTGAAAATGGCAAAGCGAAATTCGCTTCCCGCGATTTCCCTTCCGAGCTTATCGACGTTTTTTGGACGTTTTCCATAGAGTACCACCACTGTCAATGTCCTTACAATAGTCTGTTTAACAATATTACTCTCATTATTATTGCTGAACTTGGCTGCGTGCTCGACGCAAGTGTAGTTGAGATCCCTTCAGAGCATTGTGAAAAATGCTCTTCCGCCGAAAAAAACTTTCGAGAAAAATCCCTTGAACTTTTTTAGGAGACGTCTGTGGAAAATGGATTACAGCGCGTATCCCGGAATCTTCAGAACCCTTGGGATAGTCCAACCTTGCATGTCGGCTCCTTTCATACCCGTGCCAGCTTTTTTTGGCCTCTGAGGGCTTAGTTTTTTCTGAGTCCCTGAAAAAGCAGTACTTTGCTCCGGCTTCCAAAATAATTCTCGAAAACATCCCAAATAAAAATTGCTCGTAGCTTCTGCAGAACTATTGGGGTGGTAAATAAGTAATGGCTTTTACTTTTCTAGCTTGGGATTTCTCGTCGAAGGCGAAGTATTTCACCAAGGATTTTGATACTGTCTGAAAAGTTTCTTACACTGTAAGGCTGCGATTGACTTTTATGAAAATTTGTTTCCAATAATTTTCAGGTGTTTAAAGTGGAGGGTCAAGACGACGAAAATGAGCACTTTTGACATCCTCTCATTTTTCCAGGCAATCCAATGGCTAAAATACCAGAGACCCAATAAGTGTATGACCAAAAAACGATTTCTGTTAGGAAGACGTGGTTGAAACCAATCAAAGATTTTAGTTTACACCCCACAGAACTTGCAGCACTATTGCGTTCACTTTGGAGCCCATCAAAGCAGCTTAGGCATGGAAATCCATGCTGAAGAACGGGGAAATGGTGAGGCTTATGGAATGCTTCCGCACAGGCACTCGCTCTCCAATAGAGGCATCCCATGCGATGCACATTTACAAGATCCCAATTCCCATCTAGTAATTGCGTGAAGGGACTTCGATACGTCGTGGGAGGCTTCTTTTCTCGCACCACATACTCCTCACAAGTTTTGAGCTACTTCTGCAAGTTTTGAGCTACTTCTGCAGTTTGGGAGCCTAGATTTAGTAGGAAAAATGGTGTCAAAAATTCTCATTTGTGCCGACCCGACTCTTTTTGATGAACCGAAAGTCGACAAAAATCGGTGAGGAGTGGGAGTTTAATCATACAACCTTATGAAAGCAGAAAATTATCTATTGAACGAAGTCAAACAATTTCGTTTAAAGGCATATTTCGCACCAAACTAGGGCTATAAATGTCTCAGACGGTCTACAAGGCAACTGTACAGGCTGTACTAGATTTCGAAAAACGAAATTTGCAGAGATTTGGTGGAAGATGAAATTCAAGCCCACCTTGAGCACCTCCTTTGGCCCATGTCAACCCCCCGTGGCTAATAACTACTGTCTAGTAGCTCCTCTAGCTCTCTCCATCGAATGATGTGAGTGAGATGATAAGGGAAAAGAGCTGACATCGATACGATAAAAAGGAGTAAGAATTCGTATAGTGTAGTTCGCTGCGGACGGTTGGGCGTGTCAGGCGGGATGAGTTTGGCGCGGTGCCAAACCCGTTCACCAGTTGTTAAAGCGAGCAAATGATATGACTGTATCATATCGTTCGTATTACTCGTTTTCTACCACTTTTTGTCGCATGCGCGCTTCAACAAGAAGGCAGAGAACGGCTTCGACGACACGCTCATACTGCCTGACACGCCCAACCGTCCGCAGCGAACTAGATTACACAAACACGACTTCTCTTCACTGTGTGCACGTAACCTGGGATGTGCAGTGGATCTACAGTGCTCATCCCTGAGACGCAGTAGGCGTGGCATTTGGATATGGCATAGAGCGGGATACTCCTGGAATTTTTCAAACATAACTGTAATCTTGTTCTGTATTTTACAAAAAGACCGCATTTGTCTCAATATAAAAATGTCCCACAAAAACCACAGTCACTGCCACTTTCCGTTGAAGTACGCAGACACGCCTACCACACCTCAGGTATTTCAAGTGTATGTAGGGCATATCGAACGCTTTTTTCTGCTTTTTCTCTGCTATGCAGTTTCGGCGCTGTTTGTCGACGGGTGGGCATTTTGTACTATCATTGCTTCCTCAGTTCCGGTTTACATGTCTCACTCTGGCGAAACCTGTGAACTCTTGTGAAGCTGGAACAAACCTGTCAACTCGAGAAGAGGCTGTCTAGATAGGTCGACACGTCGATGGGAAGTAGCAAAAGTGCAAATGCCCCCCCCCCCCCCGTCGACAAACTCATGAACCAACCCAATACAAATAGTCATTACTAGCGGAAAATTAGGTCTCACCCGCCCCATTCGAGCGCAAATGCTGTAGTTTATTTGCTTCACCGAAAGACATAACATTCAAAATTTGAAACGATTTGTTCAGGTAAGGAAAATGAATGCATGAAAAACTGTTTACCGTTTGATTTTTGACAGCTACTGTATAGACGTTGCCCACAAATTATATACAAAAAAAACTGCAGCAAGATAGAATTTTCACGATATGGCGAGGATAATTATGGCGCTTTGACTCTGTCTGTTAGCAACTTCTGATACTGAATTCTGGCTTTATAGTGGCTAGCGTGGTCCATTATTTTAGAGGGCCATCCGTGATACTTACTTGCTACTTCCGGAGTGTGCTTTTAAAGTACGACGCTAGGCAGATACGCAAAAAAGGCCCTGATTTATAGGCACACAACTACACTAACACCATCTAAGTACCTCATTAATCATCCATTCGTACGCTTCTTCATCTTTAAATAAGCGCAACGAGGCCCATGCGCTATAATCGACACAAAGAGCGCTCACTCTATAATACAACAGCGGCCTAGTGCCTACTTAAAGGCAGTTGGCACGATAAATCCCCAAAGACGATGGCTTTATGACGCCTGCTGGACGGAATTCCGCAACCCTGAGCAGGCGCTGCATAATGCTTTTTTCCAAGGGAGGTGCCCTTATAAGGGCCTTATTGAGCAACAACATTCCGTCCCAAACGCCTTCCTCGCCCGCCCGCCCACAAATGGACGACCGTTCCTGACGCTCGTATTCATTCATTTGCTGAGCAAATTATGAAGCGAAGGGATTGGTATGAAGCGGCCGTGATGCTGCATGCATATATATGAGTACGCATATGCAACCGTACCTTTGTTAGCGGATGATTGCAAGACCATACGGGGAAACTCGTCCAAAGTTTGCATTCCTAACACAATCTGAGAAGGAGGCTGTTTCTTCGGCAGAGATTGACCGTTTTCGCCACCTTTCGCCATTTCCACTAAGACTTTCCCCGCGCCCCAGTAGCACTTTAGGCCGAGCACCAAATTATCGTGCCAATTGCCTTTAAGAGCTACCAGATTAACGTCTACCAAACGTTGAAACCATTGACCTTCCATTATAGCAGAATCATTTACAATGAAATAGCGTTAGAGGCTCACAATGCTGCTAACCTCGAACCGGGGTTACGATCACGCCAAGCATTCATGACAGCAGGACCCATTCGCACACGTGGCAAGGCCACGTGTTCCGACCTTTTTGTGTCTTTTGAAGGCAAGTGGCACGATAAATCCGCAACATGTGGAGGATTGATACGCCTAGCGGGACGAAATTCGGCACCCCTGTTCAGGCGCTGCGTGGCGCCCTTTTCAAGGAAGGTACATTTATAGTGCCCTATGAAGCTGCAACATGCCAACCCGGACGACCACAGCGCCTGCTCGCCCACAAATGTCCGTCCGGTCTTGATTCTCCCATCGCTTCATTTAAGAAGTACATGAGGCACGGAATGTTAGGGAAGTTGCGCCTGCGGATGCTGCCATGGGTAGTAGACTATGTGCCCCGTGTCTACCGTAGCGATAATTGATGCGATGCCAACGGAGAAGTCATCCGAAATTGCTTGAGTTGTGTAGAACAAAGGCTTTTTTGCAGGTTTTTGACCGTTTCACTCAGGTTTTTCGCGCATTCATCACCCCACTATTTAGCACCTCTGCTACCACAGTAGACGAAGCAACATGCCAACTGCCTTCTGCTAAATAATTTTAAGAAAGGGCGGCCACGCCCATCAACGCTTCCACCCTACGACTGGCTTGCGCCTCCTCTCCAATCCCTCATACCCTGCCAAGGTAGTTTTTAATGAAGTCTATTGTCTGGTTTTCATGGAGTTCATGGAGTCTGTCACGCTTGCTCCACTCATGCTTCCTTTTCTTTTTCACTTTGTCATTGATTCTCTTCACTTCTTCCCGGAATTTATCTACTGGTAACCTTTTGTTTACCACTTATGTATTCACCAGAGCTAGATTTAATTTTCTCCTCATCAGCATCTGTGCCTGTGTTTTCCTACTAGCTATAAGGAACAACATTCAACGCTCGAAAAGATTTATCCCTTTATTATTTTGGTTTTTTTCGCATATTTTCATGCCGTTTCCAAGCATCTCAAATAGGAGTTTCATTCTCATTCGAGCTAGGAAGATTCATCAATACCAAGGTCTGCTCCACAATCAACTATATTGTAGCCCTACTCTAGCAGGATCAATTATTAAATCTTGGCTATACTGCACCGGTTTCTTGGGTGATATGAGTCAGTTTTTGCTCTGTCTTTGTTCCTTGGGTGATATGAGAAAGTTTTTGATCTGTCTTTTTTCTGACACCACAGTGATACGTCGCCCAAGCAGTGATATAGGGGTTGAGACAGAAACATCATTGGTGGGTGACAGTCAGTGATATCAGCTGATAAGATCTGATAAGAGGCGTCAGAAGGTGAGCTTCACAGCTACTTACCACTTTTTTCTTCATATTCCCAATGACTGAAGCCGTACTTTGGTCGTGTCATCCTTTTCAGCAATTTCAGATTTCAGAGCAACCTACCCTGCTACAACACTGCTTCTTCTTCAGTGGTCTTGCCCCTTTTTGCCTGTCTGGGCTAATTTTCAACCTTTCTTCTGTCATCCATTAAATGTGCTTTTTTAGTGATCACCACTTCGGCGCTCGACAAACCTCTTGGGCCCGACACTCGGTTTGATTAATCCACGTGATCGAACTTTGCGGCCTCTCTATACTCTAGGGAATATAAAGTCATGTCTCAAGTCCATTTATGCAGCGCGTTTGCTGCTATCAGCGTCCGTCTGCTTTGAGACTAACTTTTTCACCAATTCACGATGATTCCTCGAAGGCAGTGTTTCCTTCAAAGGCAGCGGGTACGATGACCATGGCGGAGCCAGTTGGGTTAATGAAAGATTAAAAGGATAGGGTCTTGGCCTCTGATCAATTCGTTTTTAATGCGGAATGCGGCACACATTCTACTTCCATCCGGATTCCATTTCAGTGCGGTGTGGCCTATACAGTGAGTGCCAGAGCCACCCGACGTACACGAGTGTCCTCACACCAGCCTGGCACCAATTCATTGGCCCTTCCAGACAAGTCTGGTACCGATTCACTAGTCCCATGGGATGAAAAGAATGGTGAATTGGGCTGGAGTGAGCCTGGGACTTGACCCTCGAGTAGTGGGCGTTCAGAGCGTGCCACGCTTGCCACTTCACCACCTCCGCCTCAATAGGGGTGAATCTCCAGTGAAAAACAAGCATTTTAATCAAGCTTCGAGTGGGGTGCCTTGCAGCAGGTGCTTGTTCAGCTGCAGCAGAGGCTTAGCAACATCTAACCGCCTTTCTGCTCCGCCTCCCTATATTCGCCACAGCAAACTATTTGATCCATACGTGTCACCGCCCAGATACCATGATAGCTCTAACTCGTCCAGTTCTCTAAATCAGCATATAGGTATGAGCCTCGTGTTGCTGATTTTTTTACCGTCTCTCACGTCTTTTCCTTATTCTACCACCTTTCAGCAACTCTACTCTCATTGTGGGCCGCTAACAAATAGGGGAGCTTTTAACATATATGAAGCGACCACGGGAATTCACTAATTCTTCGACATTGCACATTATTTGAAAAGCCTATTATTTCATGTAGGCGTAAAGGCGTAGCTGCGCTTGTAATGAACTCGTTCCATTCGCAATTAGCTTTTCAGCACTATCGTCATCCCTCGGATATGCATAATGTGACGTCTGTACCTAAAGCGTCGGTGGCTATGTAGTATTTCCAATACATCTGGTTTATAATGCGTCGATTTGAGCACGCATACTCTTAGCTTTTCAATTTTCTTGAAGTTGTTTTCCTTTTGCACGCAATTCCCACATCAATCCTTTTCCAGAAGTTTGTCGTAACTATCAGGCTTTCTATAATGATTTCATTATGAATTTCCTGCCTTGTCACTATAACGGCGGTTCATGTTTGTGATGCCAATTTTATAACAAAAATGCCAAGTTGTGCCCAAAAGAATCGTGCGGGTCAGGATTCGAAGCTGCACATCACGATTACCGATCCAGGGTGCCAACCATTACATCACCATGTTCACCTTACACCTACTCTGCCTAATGGCTCTTATGCCACGTCTTCCTCTTCGTCATCTCGTCTTCTTTCTGCGCCTTTCTTTTTGTCTGGTTTTCCTTTCTTCCTTTCTATCTGAGGGAATTAGAAAAAAACTCGCCGGAAAGTTACTGATCAAGAGCCAGGCAAGTGCCTAGACTGGGCGTGACTGCTGGGCGGGGCTTGTTGTCCGCGCGGCAATGAGCTTTTTGAGCGAGCACGCAGCAGTAAGTTCTGGATGTAGTAACGGATGCGCAATCGCCCAGAAAGCGTGAGGTGCGGGTCAGAGTCCCGACTGTGCCTAGACTTTCCACATAACTCACCATTACTGCCGTAAAATATAATTACAAATGAGGTATTTTTTATGGCATGGAAAGGTCATAGGAGCTTTATGAGTGGTAGACTCGTACTTTAAGAGTACGCCTTCGTTTTTCCATGGTCTAGTGTTAGCTATAATATGGTCTGCTCTTCTTGGTATATCCCATGTTACGTTACCTGAAATTCCTTTTCTTGCAATCCTACGCACCTGCAAAGCTATATTGCTTGCGTAATATGCCATTAAAGCTTCTTTCTTACACTAATGCACACTACTGCTCAACGACTACCGTTTCAGGCCGTCATAAAGAAAAATAGTCTGCTGGAACACATTAGCCATTTTCCTTTTCCCCCTTATATGACACCCGCTCCTGAAGGCAGTTGGATAAATCTCTAAGACGTGCAGGATTAATACGCCTGGCAGGGGCGCCCCTGAGCAGGCCGCTGCGTAGCGGCTTTTCCAAGGAAGGTAGCTTTATAAGGCCCTATCAAGCTGCAACATACCGACCCGGACGCCCACCGCGCCCGCCCGCCCACAAATGTCCGACCGATGCTGATGCTCGTATCGCTTCATTTGCGAAGTACAATATGAAGCGAAGGAACTGTTGTGAAGCAGCCAGCAGCCTGCATGAATATATGAATACATACGCCGTATCTACCGCACGGTTATTGGCACGATGCCTACGGAAAACTCGTCCTTAATTGCTTTCTGAATCACGGAGAACGAAGGCGTTTCTTTGCAGGTTCTTGGCCGTTTTGCGCTTCGGTTTTTGTTAACCATTTTCCACTAATCAGCACCTGCTACTCTCAGACCGACTACAAAATTTCCGTCCATAATGTCTGTCAATTCAATGCCATAGCAACGTCACATGGCACCGCAGATTCCGAATTCATTGTGAACTCGCCTATGTTGCTGCCGAAAGGCGAGGGTATTGGTCTTAAACATGACCACAAACTGGCCTCAGCTTTATTCATCCGGAGCCGCTGAGCTGGCGAACCTACGGGCCGTCCCTCCCTCTCTCGCTACATCGTGAGTGTGTTAGTGAGAGCCTCCCCCCCCCTTTGCGTCACCGACTAATGCGATTTATAGTTCACCCTGACAGTGAAATTCTTAGTGGAACGCACAGGGATTCCACGGTTAGAAACTCCGAAGGTGTAAAGGTTGAGGTCAGTGCCTGAAGTGAAATTCCAGTCTTATTCTCCCGGTAAGACTGGCGGAAATGTTTTTGAGGTAGGCCCAGAAAACAAAAAAGAGTTTTTCAGGGTTCTCCGTGACATTGTTCAAGTAGACCACTGCCTATTCCTAAAGCTGTTTTGTTATGATAACTGCTGTTTAACGCCGCAGTACGCGTTCCGAATGTTATCACAAGAATGAGTTGTGGGCAAAAGTCGTGCCCCAGGCGGGAGTCGAACCCGCACCTCACGCTTTCCGGGCGAGTGCGCTATCCGTTACGCGTGAGCACTCGCCGGAAAGCGTGAGGTGCGGGTTCGACTCCCGCCTGGGGCACGACTTTTGCCCACAACTCAGCATTCTTGTGATAACTGCCTATTATATTTTTTTCCAACATGGCTCTTACTACTATGCCCTATGGTATAATGCAAAGATGGTATGTACTGATTCTGAAGGGTCTCGTGTATATCCGAGCATTCTCATGCATATTAATCATAGTAGACTTTCTAGAGCTTTGCTACAGCCTAGTTGCTTATGACAGTACAAAACCGGTCCTGGAGTATTTATTGCAGCCGTTTATCATGAGAAAAAGTCGTCTGGCCTGGTACACTAATTAATAGATGGTCTGTCGGGCTCATTGTGACCTTGCAGTTAAAAGTTTTATTCTTCCGCTTACTTTTGCCGTTCCATCCTCTTACTTCTGCTCCGCTGCTAACATTTCCACTGGAATACTCATCCACGATTAAAGTAAGGGTGATTTCGGTAACTTAACAGAAAAACCAAAAGATACCGTCAATAATGCCACAATGAACTGTTTTATTGCTACTCAGCTATTAGGTTGTCCAGTTCTCAGCGTTTGAGTGTTTCACTTTAAACGATCATAACTTTCTTAATACTCATCGGATTCAATCGAAATAGGCACCGTTCGAATCAGCACACTTTTGCCAATGTGAAGATCCGGTCAAGAAAACCCATCGAGAAAAAACTGGTATTCGAAGAATCTATGAAATCCACGAAGGCTTTTTTGCCTGGTCCTAATTGATGAAGTATTTTCCAGCAAGGAAGTTCTGAAAATGTTTGAAAAGGTGATAGTCGGTTGGTGAAAGGTCTGGAGAATATGGCGGTGAGGCAACCCCCAATTCGTTCAATTTATGGATAGTGATTTGTGAAACGTGTGGGCGGGCGTTGTCATGCAAAGGAATCGGACTTTTTCTGTTGACAAGTGCTGGCTGCAGCTGACGCAATTTTCGGTACAATTTCGTCGATTTCTTCACAGTAGGACTCTGCTGTGATGGTTTGGCCTGGTAACAAAAAGTTATAGTGGATCACACCAGCCGATGACTACCACACTGACCATAACCTTTTGTCGTGAGGATTCGGCTTTGGAAATTGCCTCAGGAGTCCGCCGGCATAAAAACACTGTCCGAAACGTCTCCTGTTATCATACATGATCCACTTTTCATCACGGTTGACAATTCTGCCCAAAAACAGGTCGTTTCCGTTGCGCAAAAGCAGTGAAGAAGAAGTCTCCGCAATTTCTGCCGGTCACGCAAATTGTGGGGCACCCACTCGTCGAGTTTTTTCACCTTCCCAATGCGTTTCAGACCATCTGCAACACTGGATTTGCCAACGCCTAGCTTTTCTGCAATCTCTCGAACTGTTTGGGATGGGTCACCCTCCACAAATGCCTTCAAATCCTCGTCAGGTATTGCTTTAGGTCGACCGCTACGAGGTTCATCTTCAAGACTGAAATCTTCAAGGCTGAAATCTCCAGAACGAAATTTGTCGAACCATTGTCGCACGGTGCTTTCTCCAACACTAGTGGGCCCCCACACCTGGTTAATTTTTCGAGCTGTCTCGACTGCGGATTGACCCAATTTGTAGTTGAAGAACAATATTCATGCGTGCTCTTTTGACATGCTTGAAAAACTCTTGAAAAAAGGGGGTCAATCAAGCAATGGTGAAACGGCAATTATACCATCAGATAGCGCAGAAAATTCTCTTCAGGATGTACTACTGAGACGCAAGGGAGAATGAGTTTTTAATCAGCAATGAATGTACAAAAATACATTGCTGCAAAAAATAGTAACACAAAACGCTGAGAACTTTCCGGACAACCTAATACTCTAATGGCGCCATGCCGTTCTCCATCATCTGCTAGCTTCTTCACCTGGTGGAGAACAGGATCGCGCTACTCTTAACGCAGACTATTCCTGCCGCTCACCGCCCTCTCGCCCTCAAACGCCCCACTAGACTGCAGACTGATCTTTCGCGATTTAAAAATGCTTGAGTGAGCAATAGGTGCTTACAACGCTTGTACATGCTCCTTTAGTAGGAGCTCGCCTTTCTACCTCTCTCTTCCCTTCATTGTCTGCTCTTTCCTAGATAGTTAGGTACATAGTCGTTCAGTGCTCAGAATGAAATGCTAAAATGAGGGGTTTATTCAAAACGTTTCGTGTGATTTGCTTATGTAAGCCTCCTCGGACTCACTTCTTTATACGCTCGAAATCCCTGAGATGTGGTAGGCGTGGTTGCGTACTTTAACTAAACATGGGTGTGGCTGTGCCTTTGGGGAGACCCCCTTTCCATTTTAGCCAATTCTTCGTGTCTCTGCCAACGCAGAACAAGATGACAGTTGTCTAAAACTGGCATATCCTACGAGTAAATCATTCTGTGCCATGCTCTAATGCCACGCCTACTCCGTCTCAGGGATCAGAGCGTGCTTTAAGTCTACCACCCACAGCTATATTTGTAAATTGTACTGCGACATTCTTTCAGAATCTCCCCTACACACCGCTGTTTTTATCCCATTTGGGTGATACTCGCCATGAGTAGGTGATTGGTAATTTTTCTGATTTCTTAGCACCACGGACAGAGCTTAATACTCACCATGAGCGGGGATCAACCACTACAAAATAAACCCTCAGAGGCATTTTCTGCGATGACCTGACCCTCTACGCTTTTTTAGCCTTACCTACAAATGGATAGGGTCTGTCGTTGTCGTCTTTTGAAATCGCGAGATGAGGGTAACAAGCGCGTTTCTTTCTAAATGTACGCGCTGTGGAAGCGCCCTCAACTTGCATTGAGCGTTTAATCACCGCACCCTTGCTTACTGCGTCCTAGGAGGCATTAACTTCTTCTCCGGGAAACTGCTGGCTTGTCTTGTTTCG
>MU914935.1:0-11345 GCA_036418165.1 Cooperia oncophora
GATCTCGAGGATAAGGTAAGCAAGGTGCTCGATGCTCTGAGCGTGGAATGTCGTCCTTCGGAAATCTACCGCATGGGCAAGCCAGATGCGGGTCGTCCACGGCTGGTCAAGGTACTTCTGCCCTCAAAATTCCACTGGCGTCGTGCTCTTGCGAACGCGCGCCTTCTCCGCAACGCCTGGCAATGCCTAATATTAGGTTGTCCGGAAAGTTCTTAGCGTTTTGTGCACCTAATCTTTGTACATTCACTGCTGATTAAAAACTCATTCTGCCTTGCTTCTCAGTAGCACATCCTGTAGAGAATTTCTTGCGCTATCTGATGGTATAATTGCCGTTTCACCATTGCTTGATAAACCCTCTTTTTCAAGATTTTTTCAAGCATGTGAAAAGAGCACTTCGGACGATTTTTTTCTTCGGCTATAAATTGGGGCAATCCGCAATCGAAACAGCTCAACAAATTAACCAGGTGTGGAGGCCCAATAGTGCTAGAGAAAGCACTGTGCCGCAGAAATGGCTCAACAAATGTCGTTCTGGAAATTTCAGCCTTGAAGGTGAACCTCATAGCGATCGACCTAAAGCAATTCTGACGAGGATTTTGAGGGGATTTCGGAGGCTGATCTATCCCAAACAGTTCGAGAGATAGCAGAAGAGCTAGGCGTTTGCAAATCCACTGTTGCAGATGGTCTGGAACGCATTGGGAAGGTGAAAAAACTCGACAATTGGGTGCCCCACAATCGGAGTGACCGGCAGGAATCGGCACGTCTCGAGGTTCCTTCTTCACTGCTTTTGCGCAAAAGAATTGACCCGTTTTTGAACGGATTTGTCACCTGTGATGAAAAATGGATCATGTATGATAACAGGAGACGTTCCGGACAGTGGTTGGATTTGGAGGAACCACCGAGGTAATTTTCAAAGCCGAACCCTCGCGAAAAAAAAATTCTGGTCAGGTTTGGTGGTCATCGGCTGTTGTAATCCACTATAACTTTTCATCACCAGGCCAAACCATCACAGCAGAACCCTACTGTGAACAAACCGACCAAATGTACCGAAAATATTGTCAGCTGCAGCCAACACTTATCAAAAGAAAGGGTCCGATTCTTTTGCATGACAACGCCCGCCCACACGTTTCACAAATCACTATCCATAAATTGAACGAATTGGGAGTTGAAGTTCTACCTCACCCACCATATTCTCTAGACCTTTCACCAACCGACTGTCACCTTTTCAGACATTTTCAGAACTTTCCTGCTGAGAAATACTTCATCAAACAGGACCAGGCAAAAAAGACCTTCGCAGATTTCGTGGATTCTCGACCACCCAGTTTTTCTTTGATGGGATTTCTCGACTGCTGCCACATTGGCAAAAGTGTGCTGATTCGAATGGTGCTTATTTGGATTAAATCCGATGAGTGTTAAGAAAGTTATGATCGTTTAAAGTTAAACACCCAAAACGCTAAGAACTTTCCGGACACCTATATATATTAGGTTGGCTAATAAGTAATGGCCGTTTTTTTCAATTGAAAAATTTGTTCGAAAAGTGAATTTTGCAAGCAAGTTATATATCATCTGATAGGAAACTTCTCGTAGTATAAGAATATCAAAAAAGCTTTGGTTGAGGATATAGTTTTTGTGAATTTTTTAGTCGTTGAAGTTGGAAGTGAATTAGCATCTTCGACAACTGCCTCTATTTAGAAATTTCATGCTAATAGTTGAATTAATTGAATTTGAATTTGATATTCTAATACTACGAGAAGTTTGCTATTAAACGATATTAAGCTTGCTTGCAAAACTTTTCACTTTTGAAACAAATTTTTCAATTGAAAAAACGGCCATTACTTATTAGCCAGCCCACTAGCAGTGCCCACTAGCAGTGGGCTGGCTAATAAGTAATGGCCGTTTTTTTCAATTGAAAAATTTGTTTCCAAAAGTGAAAAGTTTTGCAAGCAAGCTTAATATCGTTTAATAGCAAACTTCTCGTAGTATTAGAATAATATCAAATTCAAATTCAATTAATTCAACTATTAGCATGAAATTTCAGGTGGAACAGACGTGAGCTGCCCAATATCGGCAAGGTGAAGGTTGCCAACTTTGAAATTCTTGAAATTAGTTCCAAAGCGTCCTATTGAGATTCCCTTGCTGAGACTTCTACCTCAACCTTTTCCGAATGTATGGAGCAGCTTAAGCGATTTTAGCACTTCGAGTAGACGTAAATAGAGGCAGTTGTCGAAGATGCTAATTTTCGCCGACTTCACTTCCAACTTCAACGACTAAAAAATTCACAAAAACTATATCCTCAACCAAAGCTTTTTTGATATTCTTATACTACGAGAAGTTTCCTATCAGATGATATATAACTTGCTTGCAAAACGTTTCACTTTTCGAACAAATTTTTCAATTGAAAAAAACGGCCATTACTTATTAGCCAACCTAATATTTAAGGCAATGCCGAACGAAAAACAAGGGCAAAGCGAGCCGGGAATGGGTAGTCCACCAAGGACAACTGAAACATACTTCGGAACTGCAGCATAAACGCTCGGGAAACGCTTGAGTGCGCATGGTGGTTCTGCCCTGACTTGCTGTTTACTTAATGCTCGTAGTTTGCCGAATAATTTAGAACATTTACGTGCCTACATTTCGCAGTATGAGCTGATCTACTGTTTTTTACAGAGACATGGCTTACGGACAATATCCTCGATTCCGAAATATTGTTTAATTTGCCGTATTTACTATTCCACCAAGATCGAAAGGAAGCGTCGAGGTGGCGGAGTATGTTGCCTGGTTAGGTGCAACCTTTTCGTTTACGCTTTTTTGAACAAGTCAACCCAAACAGAAGCCGACGTCTGCGAGAATTTTCAGTCCTCCTAAGGCCACTTGTTTCCGGTTCTGTAGTGTATCGTACCCCGAACTCTACAAGGCGTGAAGTCGATGGTCTTGTTGATGTTCTTAGTTAGATGGTTTCCGCTAAGGGTCACTCTATGGGCGATTTAAATCTACAGGTTGACTGGAAAAACCTACGTGGCAGATAACGCTACCTCAGCTCCCTTTCTGATTTCTTCCAAGAAAGTGGTCTTGAACAAACCACGGTCACTCCAACCGCACCGCATGGCAGCCAACAACCCGTTGGACTTGGTATTGTCCACTTCGCGCAGCATGCCAAAACCGTGTCACTTCTTCCTCCTCTTGCAAATTCCGACCATGCCTCCGTTCGCTTCGAGTTACTGGAGGGGTTCAGTGATGCTGCACTCCTCCCTACTCCTGATTTTCTAAAAGTGAACTATGACCGCCTAAATGAGTATCTTTCGAATGTTGATTGGCTTGGTCTATTCAACAACTACGTTTCCATGGACGACATTTACTGGAGATTCTGCAAAACCATCTACAAGGCGTTGGCCTTATTCGTTCCACTGAAAGTTTCCTCAGCGTCGCAACATCAAGTACCAGTTGCCACATACAGGAATATTGCTGCCTTGTCAGAAAGAACGCTTATATTTCGGATCCTATATTTCCTTGAATTGCCTTCTATACAGGAAAGTTGGTAGGATGTGCTTAAAGAAGTTACGTATCCAAATCTTGACAACCCATCTCTCGGTAACCAAGCTTCCTTAAAGCGTTTGCATCAGTACGTTCGCTGCAAGTTCAAATCCAAGACACCCCTTCCCACACTGAAGGACCTATGTGGTTCCACACTTTTCAGCGAACCTTCGAAAGGCTCAAGCACTTGGTAAATATTTCGCCAGTGTTTCTCCAGCCCACAGTTTCTTCTCACAGGAAGTCTGTGAGTACGGCGCCGGCTACTGTCTCAAACGCGGACTTTAGCATATTTATTTCCACCCCAGAGATGTCTATACAGTTCTGAAAAAACTTAAGCCTTCCCTCAGTGAGCCTTTTGATGGTATTCCACAAATAATTTTCAGGAACTGCTGTGGTTCTCTTTGCAAACCCTTAGGCCCACATGTTCAACATCTCTTTCCTTTTAGGTCAGGTTCCAAAAATTTGGAAAGAATCCATCATAACGGCTATCCCCAAACATCCCGAAGCTACAGCAGTTAGCGACCATAGGCCCATCAGCCTCACTTCCACACCTCGTGATGGGGGAAGATGATTTTTCGTCAAACTGCTGGCATGGGTTCATCGTGCCCAACCTTCATCCTGCCGAATCATTCTGGTTGTTCTTCCTGAGTTTTCGACATGTACAAACCTTCTTGACACGATGTACGACATTTGTAAATCTATCAACCATGGAAAATCGGTAGGATGTAATCCACCTCGATTTGACCAAGGCGTTTGACAAGGTCTGTCACCTAAAACTTGTTCACAAACTCGAATTCTACGGTTGTGTCGTGGTCCGGCTGCTTTTGAACTAGGTTTAAGGTGTTACCTACAGGAGAGGAGTATGACAGTTCGGGTAGGGACCAGTTTTTCGAGCAGGTATCCCTGCACCAGTGGGGTTCCTCAAGGTGGAGTGTTATCCCCTTTACTATTTCTGATATATACCGTGGAGTTGCCTCAACTTCTGAAAACATGTCCCGACATCCGAGTACAGATTTACGCGGATGACATCAAGGTATATTGCGCATATGAAACTGAAGGTAGGGATGTCATGTACCACGCGCTTAAGCTGTCAGTTGAACGAATGTGTGAGTGGTCAACATCCTGGGGTATATCCTACTGACCTGAGAAAACGCTTGGTTATGATGTTTGAAAGATGAACCGTTTACAGTCGATTCATGTGGTAAATAGTATTAACACTTCTCCCCACCTGTGACTTGAGAAAGACCTTGGCAGTCATTTTTTTCGATTCGGAATTTAAATAATTCTCCAATCATATTGATTGCATTATCAAAAAGCGTACTCTGCTCTGTTTGTTATAATGAGAAATATTCGAAGTTCAGACCCGACTACCCTGTTGCGGCTTTACAAAGCGTATGTCCGACCACACCTTGAGTATTGCTCACAAGTATGGAGCCCATCTTTGAGGAAAGACGTATTGAAGATTGAGAAAGTCCAACATGTATTCACTCGTCTACTTTGGTTTAGGTCCACAAACTGTACTGGTCGGTACGATATCCCTCCCTACAGGGTTCGACTGAGGGCGTTTTCCTTGCATACGTTGCAGTATAGACGGATTTTATCTGATTTGGTGTTTTGCTTCCGTATTATTCGGAAGGAGGTCAAGCTAAGGGCTAGTAAGTACTGGAGCTTCAGTCCAACCACTGAAAGGCTGGGTGGGTTGAATCTTCACTATGACCACATCTACCCAAAGAACTATTCATTAATGTTCAATATAGTGTTTAATCGTTGCGCAAGATGGTTCGAGCTGCTACCGCCTTACGTTTTTTCAAGCAATATAATAGTAAGTCGTTTAAGAGTAGGCTAAGTGAGCTTGACCTCTTGCGCATCTTGAGAATACCTGACGTAGTTTAACCTCGCTTTCTTTCTCGTGTTTCAGTCTCAACGCTGGGTGTCTGGTCAATGTCTTCTAGTGCGTGGTTGGTTCGTTCAAAACCGGTGGTCTATCTTGCAAGATGTTAAGAAACTGTTGCGTTAGCTGGACAAACTTTGTATTCAGGCAGTGACTGAATACTCCCGTCTATTATTTGCTATTCCATGATTGTGATCAGGTCACCGTTAACCTTCAGCAATATGTCTTAAGGCCCACTTATCTTGCTAATAACCGTTTGGTAATAGGGAGGCTTGTAGCCCTAAGGGCGTACACGGCTGTAATTGAAGTATGCCTTTTGTGGAACGGTCACGGGAGTTGAACTGTAGTTATCTCAGTTTGTTTGATTGCAGGGGTGGTGATGACCCTCGCTTGAGGTCCCCCTTGGTTTGTTCGCCTGGGGTCCCGGACGAATTCGTTCGTAACGGGTTAAGTTGTCAGCAAGCCCCAGTACTGTTCGTCAATCCTTGCGTTCAGAACCAAGGACCAGGATCTCGCGGGGGACTCTTTCATCTGCCTGAAGGGGAAAACAGCCTTACACTACAGGGAAGTCCGGTGATTTTTCTGATTGCCGCTTTGAAACACAGCCTATATTGCCATACCGTAGATTTCCTTTGGAAATCCGCATTGACCTTTTTTGCTCATTCAAATGTTATTGTGTTGTTTCCAGTTTTCCTTTTATTCTTTTTTATCAGTATATATCTGGCTGTATTATGCACTAACTGTGTTGGTTTCACTTTCCCATAACTTGCGGCGCACCATTGAGTGTAAATCAAGTTAAATAATGGTCTTCAGTTATATGGATAGAGAACTTACAAGCGTCAGTTTTGTACGAATGCAGATGAGAAGCCGCTCGAATTCTGCTATGAGGAGTTACATGAGCCCAAGTGGATGATCATCATAGCGAAGGCTTTCTGCACTGTGGCCTTCAAGCGGCACTATACAGGGAACACCCGCCTATGTCGATCCATATTGCGCTGGTTCCTCGACAAACAGGTCGACAAAAATGGATGCGTCTACTACACAACTACAAGAAGGCGCCACGCACCCTTGTCAGAAGTCGAAGACCCTTAGTAACGCTATTATAGGGGCAGTGCTATGACACCAAACAATAATTGAGACCTGCGGTTCAATCGGGCTCCATTCGCCCAACATTAAACAGCCGTTCGATGTCAACTTGTCACTCGTCAGTCGAGGGTACTCCTCCGACGGCAAACGCTGCAACGTTTTATCATTCGCCGAAATTGGCATCAACAGCACTCGCACTTGTTGAAAAAACGAAGGCACAAGGGATCCAAGCGCTTTCGGCTCACTGGGAGCGAGTCATTGATGAAAGAGGGATCGACTCAGCTCAAAGCCCAGAATATTAGCTTTTCCCTGTTTTCTCCTCGTTTCATACTAAATAAAAATCTTCCACACTCCTGAGGGGCAGATGACGTTAATAGTAAGCTGGAGTAGAAAAAGATTGCCAGTGTGTGCGCGGCCACTACCATGTATTCGCCAAACGACAAACTGGAAGTTTGGACATTCTGCAACGATTCTCAATGAATATTTCGCCATTGATGCTTAATTTTTATCGCAGCCTGTCTTATGCGAAGTACATCTGAAATGCTAACCGTTAACAAATATCAGAAATGAATGCAAATGAGCCCATGTACAAGTCGTCAACGTTTTAGACACACTGCGCGAGGAGCTATTTGCTATTCTCTGATATATTTGCTATGGGCGATTTCTTCCCCATACACTCCTTATCCATGAGACGGACTAGGCGGGGAATGACTTTGAACATGGAATAGGATGGGCTACGGATGGGTTACTTGTGAGATATTATAATTTGAGACAACTGTCAAAGCAATCTGGCTTGGACAAAGACGCTGTTGCAATTGTCCCAGGAGCAAATTTCTCTGCCGGCATGTTCAGTCCAAGTACAGTCGCCATCCGGGCAGTTGATTAGGCGGTCAGAGTCGTCAGGCGCGCGTCGCAACGCGCGAGATCAGTTGCTTCTATTTTCTCCTTATTGTTTCACTTGTGATTATTTATTTCTTTTCAAGGCAGTTATGTTTTTTTCTTTGTGAAGTAAATCCAAGACGTGGATTTTCTTTTCTTGTTCTCTGTAATTAAAAGTTTTTGCGATTTTCTAAGGTGCTTATTTTGGTCGTTTTGTTTCAATTCTCAATGTTGGCCCAAGAATTAGAGAAATCCCATCACATTGATTCTTACTTTGTGATAGCAAGGAACAACCAACCGCTTAGAAAAAGCAGCCAGGAAAAACCAGCTGAAAATTAGTAGAAAACTGGCTAAACTAGGCCGGAAACAGTTCATGCGTCGTGACGCGCCCGCAAGTCGCGTTGCGAGGGGGCCTTTGGCGCGCATGATCAACTGCCCCGATGACGCCTGTATTCAGCCACGCCTATGGCATCTCAGGGATTTCGAGCGTACTTTTTGCTGCATTCAAACCGAGTTGGCAGTTCCGTCACACGCCTTTAGTATCAATTTTCTCCGTACTTTCTGGCACGTAGATGATTTTTCTTAATCCTGCCTAGTTGTTGCGCGAAACCGTTATCCGCTGCACCCAAAAGTGTGCACCTATCGCAGTCAGAGAGAGGACCTCCACACTAGTTGTTAATAAGACATTGGACAAATAACCACACACGCAAATGTAAAACATGAAGAAAATCTGCTGTACATGAAGAGATAAACGGCGCAACTTCAAATCAGCAAGTGCCACCTGAAATCCCATTCACAAAGGGACCAGGGCTGAAGAACATGACTTATTTCGGAGCTGAGGAGGTGGGTGTCCAACTCCATTTCTGAACGCTCGCTGATGGCTGCGCTTCTGGAGAGGAAACTTTTTATTCTGGGACAACTGTGATATGGATTCATGGAAAACCCAGTTTTAATGAGCCTACTCTCTGAGCCGTTGAGCGAAAAGGGTGTCGTTTGAAAACCGAACGCACTAGCGAGTAGTCAGCTTGAACTTATTATCTGTGCGATGATGCATTCAACAGTCATGGACGCTAAACTCATGTTAGCGATAAGAATTCGACCCAACGTTGTGAATACAGAAAATGTTCAATGGCACTTGGACGTTCCCTTATCACCTCTTAATAATACTGTCTTCATTTTGACCTTGTTATTCAGGGTGTTGTGTTTATTTCTCTCCCCACTTTTCCTCTTGCAGTCATGGGGATACACTTCCCAGGATGTTGCTATTTATTCTTCGACATCTGCTGGACCTACAGTCGTCATCCGGGCAGTTGATTAGGCGGCCAAAGGGTCGCGACGCGGCTGCGGCGCGTCACGACCGCGGCGATCAGCTGTTTCCAGCCTGGTTTAGCCATTTTCTCCCTAATTTTCACTGTATTTTCTATTTTTTTTCAAGGTAAGTTGTGTTATTGTCTTTATGAAGTGTATTAGGACGTGGATTCTTTTTTGTTTTTGTAATGAAGTGTTTTTGCGATTTTAAAAGGTATTTGTTCAACTGTTTGCTCAATTGTTTCATTGTTCGCAAATCTAGAGAAATCTCAATCATAATTTACCTTGTGAAGACAAGGAACAACTAACCTCAAGAAAAGCAGCCAAAAACAGTGAAAATTAGGGAGAAAATGGCTAAGGCTGGAAACAGCTGATCGCCGCGGTCGTGACGCGCCGCAGCCGCGTCGCGACCCTTTGGCCGCCTAATCAAGTGCCCGGATGACGACTGTATTAATGAGCCCTTCAGTCTTTCGCACCTATCGTAAGACCTCCTTATGAAAAATTTTCCTATAGAGTTGTGCCGTAAACAAAAGAAAGCCAAATGTTAGTATGTTCCCAAGTAGTGATGCAGTGCAAGTAGTAGTGATGCTCATTAGAGGAAATTCTTTTGTTGTTTCAGAATGCGTGTGTTTGTTTTCGCGTTGGTAGCGGTCGTTACCTCCGCAGACGCAATATGTGACCCTTGGCCCAATGGTACTGACACTGCATTTCGATGGTGGCAATGTAACGATGGCCCAATGATTTACCGTGACGCCAAGCTTTATGACGAAACAGGTGAATCTTGCTGTTGATCTCTCTAAGACAGTCCCCGCGCTCAACCTGTTCGTAGGCGACCTTCATTGTACAAGTATTTGGTCCTCAGTCTCTAAGGCAGCGTTCAGACTTCGCGACGGCGGCGCTCCGGCCGCGCGTTCGGGCGATCGATCGCGTCGCTAGTGGTAGCGGCCGGTTGTGTAGCGCGACTGATTCGATCGCGCTCCAATGCAAAAATCGGCTGGACGGATGCTAATTCACAGCCGTATTCACTTACTTTTTCCTTCTTTCTCCTCCCGTTAGCTTTTCGCTTGTTTTTTCATCTTCCTGCCACTCTTTTTTTATCTGTTCTAATGTTTTTCGGTTATTATGCTTATTTACCTTTAACACATTGAAATTTTCCAGGTACATTGAAATTTTTCGGATGGACGGCCGTGTTCAGCGCGCGCACTTTTCCTGTTTTTGAGGTGGGTTTTTCAGGTTTCCTGTAGTTTTGGTTATCTTTTCATCCTTATTTTTTGCTGAACTGCTGAATTGCCGACCAAACTAAACACAATATGATTGATGAGAATCAACCAAAACTGCAGGGAACCTGAAAACCCACCTCAAAAATTGGAAAGTGCGCGCGCTGAACACGGCCGTCCATCCGGAAAATTCCAATGTATCTGAAAAATTTAATGTGTTAAAGGTAAAAAAGCATAATAACCGACACACATTGGGAACTGATTAAAAAGAGTGGCAGGAAGATGAAAAAACAAGTGAAAAGCTAACGGGAGGAGAAGGAAGAAAAAGAAGTGAATACGGCTGTGAATTAGCATCCGTCCAGCCGATTTTTGCATTGGAGCGCGATCGAATCAGTCGCGCTACACAACCGGCCGCTACCACTAGCGACGCGATCGATCGCCCGAACGCGCGGCCAAAGCGTCGCCGTCGCGAAGTCTGAACGCTGCCTAAGATTGCCCCACTTTCGCAGCTTCACAGTAAGCAACGAAGGCGCTGCGGCCTCCACAAGTGAGAGTTCTGACGCCTCCTTAGTTGCCCCACCCACCAAATCTCAACGGTCATTTTCCCTTACAAGTTCCCTTACAGGTTCAGCTTTTACACCGTGTTTTTTAATCATTGTTTCTTTGTTGGGTGGCATTAGCAGTGGATGACGAGATGTAGAGATTAGTGAGAAGGTGGCAGGGTATCGCTTCGCTTACCTTCAACGAGCAGATCCGGAGAACTCGTGCGAGACTGCCAGAAGGTCCTTAGGGTGTGTTCAATCATGCTTTCGCTCTCTTCTCCTCTGGAGAGTTACTTAGCGACTATAGGTTTGTAACAAATAAAGTAAAAATTTGAAAAGACTGATCTGTTCATTATATGCCAAATCGTATGTCTTTGAGAAGCAAACCAAACGGCATGTTTGCTTACTCGGAGAATTTCCATTGTTTGTTTTTTTGAAAATTTGTTCCACAAAATGTTTCTCCGTTTATTTCAATCATTTGCAGTGTTTCGCCATATACTGTCCATATCGAAGAGCGAAAAGGGGCGTCCCTGCGATAGCTGCGTATTTGCGAGCCGTCTCTCCCTGCCTAAGTGTACATACGTCTGTAGTATCTAGTAGCAAACAAGCAACGTGTATAGTAGCAATTTCCCAGCAATTTGATGGAATTTTCGTATTCACTGGCAGAATTTTTCGCCTCTGAAATGCAAATTTTGAGGCACCAAAGAACAGTACCCCGTTCACATGGACAAGCCGATGGTTGTGAAGTGTGAAATTGTAAATCCGACGACTGTCTACGGCTCACCAGACCTGAAGCTCAATATCCGTCTCTGGTCATGGGGCGTTATCAAGAAGCAATGCACATGGCTCCCAATCCCTACCCTCGGACTTTTGTAAGTAACCTCTGCCCTTCAA
>MU914936.1:10947-22467 GCA_036418165.1 Cooperia oncophora
CGATGGGATATTGCAACCCTGATTGTACCACGTTCGTTCAACTGACGGTCAATAGCTCATCTGTACCAAACAGGAACTTCACTAATGACTCCTTTTAAAGGCAGAAGGCACGATAATTTGGTACACGGTGCAAAATGGTAAGAAAGGTGCTATATATTGGTAAATGACGGAAGAGCGAAGTGAGACGGTCAAAAACCTGCAAAAAACCTTTGTTCTACACGATTCAGAAAGCAATTTCGGACGAGTTTCCCGTTGGCATCGTGCCAATAACCGCTACGGTAGATACGGCTGCATGTATGTACTCATATATCCATGCAGCACCGCAGCCGCTTCATATCAATCCCTTCGCTTCATATTGTACTTCGCAAATGAAGCGATACGAGCATCAGCATCGGTCGGACATTTGTGGGCGGGCGGGCGCGGTGGGCGTCTTGGGTCGGTATGTTGCAGCTTGATAGAGCGCTATAAGGGTATTTTCCTTGGACAAGCGTCTGCTCGGGAGCGCCGAGTTGCCTGCAAGGCGTATTATACTTACACGTCTTGGGGAATTATCGTGCCATTTGCCTTTAAAGGAACAACTGAAGGATTTGATTCGGCCAGTTGTGGTTTTCTTAGCCAATATAGTGTCCCTTTAGCTCCCGCTAATAGTGAAAGGCTAACGGTCAGTCAGAAGAATGCCGTTTGGTATGATTACTGGAGCGAAAACGTTTTACGATCCATCACTGAGTCAACATATATGGCGCACAAAAAGGAAGAATGTGAATCGAACAGATAACTGATAACTTGACTGTAAATACCTTTCGGAGGCAGGTAGGAACAGGAAGGTTCTGCAGGCAATCAATAAGTGAAAACATCAAAGAGAGAATCGCCTGAGAAACTTTCCAAAAACCGCGACGTTTGTTAGGGACTTTCTGAAGTTTCTAAGAAAATAAATATTTCCGATCTCCGTTGGAAAGTTTATGTTGAAAGATAATGAGGTGATAGAGTAGCGTTGGCGGAAACGTAACGAGGACGGTTTAGGGGGACGAGAGATCGAGCGTTATCAGTGAAGGCCGTGCGCACCATGCATATGTGAGTCTGGAAAACAGGTCGGCATTAGGGAGAAGAATTCGCAAGAAACTCAGAGAAACATGGGCAGAGTCCAATGGGAGAGTTCTGCGATCTTGGCCTAATAGCACGGAGCGAAACGGTTATGGGAAGAAAACAAATGGGACAGGATAAGGGAAACGTTCGTTGAGGAAACTGTGACGTCAATTCCTCTGTTCAAGGCTATTCATTCCCCCAGAAATGAAAGGTCCCTTGACGTCGTAAAGTGCATGGGAGAAGAGAACGAATGAGATATCATAAGTGGGTGGGACCGAAATGATAGCCACACCCTATGTGATTAGGAGAGCATTTTTCTTTTAGGTGATCAGTTCCCCAAATTTTGGTTGATGTGCTTATGGAATGGGTTCCCGTTTCGAAAGAAAAATTTTGCAGCTCTGAAACAGATAGCTAACTCAGGAATGCTGAGTTATGCACAGAAGACGTGACAGCAATCTGAACTCGAGCCTGTACCAAGGGCATGCCATCGTTGTGATAATCACAACGGGGGGGGGGTCGTATTTGACCGGGAGGGAGGGGGGAACGCACGCTTTAAAGGGTGGGTCGTATTTGGTCGTTGTTGGGGGAGGGAGAGGTCGTATTTTTCATATATTTATAACAACGCGATGGCGTGCCCTGCCTGCCGAGAGTCTAACTAATATTTCTTCATCGTTATTTCCAAGAGTAAGTACAAGTTCCAAAGCAGCTATTGTTCCATAAGGATTAAGTACTAGGGTAGCAAAATAAGGATAAAGCCTTCGCCCTTGATCAATCCCTTTGTGGGATGCGGTGCGCATTCTACTTCCATTCAGGATCGTAGTGGCTTACAGAATGCGATGTGCCTATACAATGACTTGCTGGGGACAAAGCCGATAATCAAGACGGCTATTCTTTTTAATCTTCCGGACGGAATTTGGATCTTGGTAACAATTTGCCATCCCCGGAGGGTAGAAGGCTTCTGGTTCGCCTGGAGGGGAGTCGACCAGGGATTTGAACCCAGGACTGCACGACTGGTAAGCACTCCACTTCTCACTACACCACCTCAGCCCCCGATTAAGAACTGCACGGAAGAAACCTTATGGATCGCTGAAACCATTGTTAACTACAGAAAAGTCCGAACGTGCAGAACACTTCTGAAATAGACCCAGAGGATCTTCTGTACAAGGATATGCATTCTAGCGAACCCAAGTAATTTTGGCAGGTGCCAAATTTTACAACTTTGTGGATTTTTTATCTTTCTTGCATTGGTGTGGAGCAGTAGTATGGACGGAGGTGTTGTAGTGGCTCCTATTACGCCCACAGTTCGGTGGGAGAATCTGGGATCATCTCCCCGGGTCAATGCGATTTCTCCCCTTCGGAGCCATTCAACTGGTATCGGGATGTGTCTGGGAGGTCAGAACACTGACTGGGTGCAATGGACCGGGTTCGCGAAGTCATATGTTTATTGTTGAGCTGATAATTTCGCTGTTGCTGTATAACACGTGTTGAGGCTTCTACCATAGAGTAGAACGAGGTACGTTGAAGACAACGGGTAGCGTATCAACAGATAACTGAGTTAGTACTGATTCAGGCGAGACTCGAGCCTGCAACTCTAGCTTACCGGGCGCTATCCGTTACATCATCAGGGCCGCTCTCACCCTCTCATGGTCAGCTTGACGGCTTTTTGTGCCGTGGCCTTACAGCACTCGCACATTTAATAGTAAGCTGGTTAAGCCAAGAGAGTAAGAGCAGCCGGTAGCGCACTGGCCCGATAAGCGTAACCGATAGCGGGCTGGCCCGAAAAGCGTTAAGTACAAGTTCGAGTCTCACCTGGTGTCAAGATTGCCCAGAACTCAACCTCCCTGAGACAGGGCACGTCATCGTTGTCATGATCACTACGGGAGGGCATATTTGACCGCGAGGGAGGGGGAGGGGTCGTATTTGGTCTGAGGAATTTCACGGACGCTATAAAGGGGGAGGCGGTTGTTGTTGGGAGAGGGACTGCCGAAGGCCTTTACAACTACTATTTCCGATAGCTGAAAATGACAGCTGAATCATGACGGCTTCCTCCCCCACCACCCTCCCACCCTACTGCTCGACGGAAAATTTTTGGCTGAAAAACTGGAAAAAGTGGTAGGAAGTTGGGAAAATCTAGGAAAGTGGTAGGTAGCATGGGGGGGGGGTCGTATTTGAGGATGGAATTAGGGGGGTCGTATTTTTCAGGAAATGATCACAACGCGATGGCGTGCCCTACCCTGAGAACACTTGAGCGCGAACTGTAGCGTTAAATAGCCATTATCATTACAAAACAACGAGAAGGATAGTCACTTTAATTTTTTCCAATAATTCTCTGTGGCTCAGCAGAGAAATCAGAGTTGATTACTTCAGTGCAATTTAACTCAGTTGGAAGTCTCTTATGACACTTCTTTTCTGGCTCATTCACCTGTTTCGCCATTCTCATCTTCCGTTACCCCCGTTTAGTCGCCACACCCATAGATGCCATCGCTATCAATCAATATAAACCGCATCGGAGAATGATTGCAATCAGCGATATCAACGAGGAAGAGCCCCACTTCGGGGGCCGGTATAATAGAAATGGAAAGCAATTAGCCAAAAAAGAAGTCTAAGGTAGACTACTTGCTTCGTAACTATTGCGCCAGACAATGGAGCTGTGAAGAGCACACGGAGCTGCCATCCTTTACTTCTATAGCGACACAGGTAAGAACAAATCTTCGAAAGGACAGTGAAATTCAAAAATTACGACACCAATCCTTGTCGCTCTCTTTAAAAAAAGTGAAGTGCGCTAATAATTGTAAGGATTAAAACCAGGACATCCAAAGTGAACCTGAGGATAGGACAAATTGTAGCTGACGGTCGTATTGCCGACCTCATTGCTCAGATGGCAAATATGTGTTTTCGCAAATGGTAGTTAGAGGTCGTTTAAAGGGGGGCGGATATGGCCGTGAAGTGGTTAATAATGAAAGAGGAAGAGGTGGTAGTACGTGGATTGGCGGGGGAGGTTGGGTACTGACACAACATTTCACCCATCCCGTTCTACATATGCTGAGAGCTCACGGACTGACCAACGGCATACGTTGTATGTTTCTGGCTGGAATGACACAGTAGATGACAAAGAATTTCAGCCTGAATCTTAAGGACAGCGCCCAGCGATTGTCTCCCTCCACCAGCGTTTCCGAGCTTGAGGAACCATTTAGATATGTTATAGTACAACGCCTAGAGGAAGAAAACAAAAGCAAAAGAACCGTTTTGGAAATCATGCTTTCCAAGAAGCCTCATGTACGAAAACTGAAAATGCGCACTAAGTTATTTAAGCCAGACAGTGCGACGCTCCTTCAGAGTCCTTAACTGCCACTGTTGTACGCTCGTCTCAAAGCATATATTCATAAGCATTGGCAATTAATCACCGACTCACGAATTTGGCGCTATGTGCTAATTGGACTCTGCCTGTGAAAAAAATCGAACAAAAAACCCGAAAAATGCCCCCAAATAAGCACACCCAAATTAAGCCGCCTCCCTAATGGTCGGCCCCCACCCCAAGCGCAGAGTTAAAGGAATCCGTGTGGAACTTAAGCCCGAGAGGCCCGAGGCAGTAGAAAAGCAGCGAGAAGAGCATGCAGACGAGCAAGACAGCAGACAAGACATCTATCAACGAGGGTGGCGTCATTTAAGCAACCTTGTGCCTTACCGCCGCTCCTGACCGCTTTCTGACGTATTTAGGGCGGTTCAATAGTCCACACTACCTATTCGTGAGAAGAGCTTAGCTATATATGACTGAATTGGAAACAACCCAAGAAACAGTTTGAACAACTCTTCTTACATTTTACAATTCTCTATCTACAAAGGGATTCCTCCGATGGCGAGAACTCACAAGAACAGCACGCACATACTCTCGTGTATCTTTTCTGGTTCTTCACACATAACTGCGTCCTTTGAGAAACAAATCATCGAGAAAGCACTTGTTATTCTTACGTGATTTATTTTCTGTCTTCGGTAATTTTGTCCTTTCTAACCAGAACCGGTATGAGTGAGCCCGAGTAATGCAAAAGTTCTGTTCAAAGTTAGCAAGCCAGTAGACAAAAACGGAATTTCCCGAAAGGTCCTCTTAGTTCCCATTGTCAGTGTTTTTGAGCAGATAAACAACCTCCAGACTTTCTGAACTTTAACAATGCCCATAAATGTCAGCGGATTTCTTCAGTTCCCTTGGACTTCTCTCGATGTTTTGTGATGAAACTTTTAAAAAAATAGCTGGACAAGTGCGCTCAAATCCAAAACATACCAATGCGAAAAGAAGAAAGAAACAAAAGTTGTTGGAAAATGGCGAATGTGAAAAGTAAAATAGACGAGAAGCTAGCTGACGAAAATTCGAATGCAAAACATTACCAAATCCTATCTATTTTTGGCCATCCTCGCTATTCAGTCGATAGCTGTATAGCTATGCCGTTTGAAAAATATGGAATAGCCTTCAGCAAAAAATGCAGCATCGTTAAAAAGCCGGGGAGAGACGTATTCCGTCGCTGGGGAGGGGGTCGTATCGTATCGTAGGTCGTAACTACCTTAGAGAAAGTTTTTCCAAGTCACGAGAAAATTCTACTCACACTTGACTTGACTTTTTCCCTTTCATATTCCAGCCCATCTTCCTAGTTTCCGGTGCCTCAGACCACCACAGGATTATGATTTCTGATAGCTGAGGTTAGCACTTGATTTGGAACGACCTCTCACTTCCCACCTCCAGCTCAACGGCAGGTGTGTGGGGAGAAAACTCGAAGCTGGGAGGGTTGGACTGACACCGCCATTTCACACATCAGGATGCTGTACCCTGGTGGCGAAATTGCTCTAAGGACCTAATTTCATCAACAGAGAGGTGAGCTCATAAGACCACACAGCGTTCTAATTTTACCAAAACATTATGGGCTCTTAGCGGATGAGTCACGAAAGCTAAACTGTCCCGCTTATGTACTCTTTAGGGTGAGTGTTCCTCTATACTGCCTAGGAATATACGCCAATGCTTCTCTTATGAGCAGTTTCGGCGATTTCTTGTAGTCGTTCCTACAGTAGTTAATCTCCTTATCCCTGAAACGGAGTAGGCGTGGCTTTTTAGCACAGGACGGGTTTCTCGTGGGATACTTCAATTTGAAACAACTGCTATCTTGTTCTGTGTTAGATGTAGACATGATTACGACTGCTCCAAAATGACAATATCTCACGAAAACCTGGGCCGCCGCCATTTTAAAATCAAGTACGCAGCCACGCCTACCCGATCTTAGGGATTTCGAGTGTACTCAGGTCGACTGGTGGTACCTTCCGGCATAGTTGCGCACAGGGTACAGCATCGTTGTATGAAACATATGGAGGGGTCACTTGGCCGCTGAGGAAAGCGGGGGGGGGGGGGGTGGTATGTGCGCTTTTGAGAGAAATTTGCCTCGTTGGAAAAAAATCCCTTGTGGTTGACTTTTCGCGGTTCGCTTTTTCACTGATGTTATATAGGTCCAGCTCGACGGAAAATTTCTGGGTGAAAAGCTGGAAAATGTGGGGAAGTTCGCAAAAACTGCTAGGAAGCTGGGGATTGGAGGAAAGTGGTAGGTAGGTTCCGCCGGGAAGGGGGCGGGGGTGGTCGTGCCGAGGTCCCCTTGGGGGGGGGGGGAGGGAAGGAGCGCCACTGACTTCACTAATTCACACATCACGACGGTGTACCCTGGTTGCTCAGCTGCATCAGTTTACAACCTCCATAATGTATCCTACCCCCGAGAGGAAGTGATATAATGACGAGTGGCACGCTTACAGCGTGCGCGGTCCGGGATCAAAGCCTGGATCGGCTCCTGCCAAAGGTCAATCAGCCCATTTGGGGACGGGATTGGTACCGGTTCCGCGAGGGAGGGTAGGAACGCTGACTTATACGTCGGCTGACCCCCGCAAGTCATTTAATGGGCGACATTGCATTCAGTGAGCCACTGCGAATTCCTTGAATGGGACTAGAATGCCAAAAAGGGATTCATCAACGGCAAAACTTTATCTTTTCTTCTTTGTGTAGTGACCTTTCTTCATCCTTTGTATCCCAACCTATCTCCTCACAAGTCATATCCATGTCCTCAACTCAAAAACTCAGAGCCCTCATCTGAAACTGCAAAAAGAGGTCGAAGGATTCTGACCCATGTCTCCCTGCTTACTTCAAGGAGCGGTCCGCGATGACCTATGAAAATGCAAGAGGTTATGTGGGAAGGTGTAGTGCGGTCCGCAGTGGACAACCCTGTGCCAGTTTCGCGGCGGAAAGTTGTACGGTAAAGGAATTAAGGCGCAAAGTTGCTTCAGTGATACATCCCTTTTTCCAGTGACTCCGCCTCCAGACTCCGCCTCCAAAGTCGGCCTTCCAGCCAAAAGTAATGCTCCCGGGCAAGTATCATGGAGTGGATGCATTCAATGTCTCTTGTAGAGTCATAGGGTTCATTACTGGGAATCAGCCGACGGGAATTGTCCCAGCGCGCGGTTTTTTCGGTCTTTTACCTCTACACGGGGTACAGCACGGGGATGTGCGAAATGTCTTTGTGAGTACGACACCCCCCCCCCCACGGCTTTTTCGCCGGCGACGAGCGGTGAGTACACAGTCGCAAAAAACCTGGTGTATATACAATAACTATGCAACGTATATCCCACGGGCGTACAGAAATGCATATAGTGCATATAAAAAAATTAATACGACCCCCCTTTTCCACAAGAAAAAATCAACTATCAAAATAAATTTGTCTTACAAATACGACCCCCTCCCCAGAGCAAAAGTACGACCCCCCCCATGGGTTTGACACAACGATGCTGTACCCTGCTTACAGTTGTTCCCTTTGGCATTTTCTCTTCATAGATGGTTCACTTGGCGAATTTTCTTCCACATTTCTGCAAAATCACCTAGGCTTTTTATCGCGGACCGTGCCTTTACAATCACTGGTATGTTATTGCTTGTAGAACGGTATCTTTGCAGGACGCCTTTGAAGTCTTTTCTCGAAGATGGGATGAAGTCGAAGGGTACAAACACCCGCTACGAAGCGATTATATGTTCAAAAGATGTCTCGTCAAAACCGGATTTTAGCACAACAATGCCATAAAATCTATGAATAATAGCCCCTGTATAATGTATGAAACAAAATCTGTACGCAGTTTGACGTTTCCATGCCACGAGTGCTCGAAATGGTTCCCTGGTATCCATAACTCAAGAGAAACGAACAAAATCAAGATGTCGATCATAGGGGTGGAGGTTCTTCACCCGATGACCATCCCTTGAACAAATCCCTCCGATCGGCGATTTCACGGAGAATGATGTCCAGAAGTGCAAAGAGTGGGCAAAACAAACGTGATTAAATTGTCTGAATTTCATGACAGTGGCGTAAATGTGGTCGTAACGACGCTGTCCAGCCTGAGATGTGAAAACTTGGAAGGATAAGTCTTTTAAGGGGGAATTTATTTAGAGTATGATAACGCTTTGTTTGTGACGATGAGCTCGTCATAAAAAGCTAGAAAATGTATGGATTCTATCCCAAATGTATGAGTAGTTCACAGGAAGCATCACATAACGCCGCTGTTCACATCCCACGGGCTGATCATTCCTAAGAGAGAAAGTTTCCCGATTGTAGAGCTTGAGGTATGCAGAAATTACAGTTTTTGTAGTTTCTGATAGCGGGTCGGAGGTGTTTACTGTATTCCCCCTTCGCAGGACTGTTTGGTAAGATGGCGGATGACCTGTCAGAAGCGGATAGAGACCTCTTTTCGGGAGTGGTAGAATGAGGAGAGGGGGAGTCACTAGATGAGGAAGTTCAGGGCGGTCGTTCTGACGCTGCCTTTTTGCCCCACCCGATTCCGATTGTAAGGTCGTGATAGACAACTCCGAAATTCTTTTTCGACAAGCGCCATTTCGCGTCCATGGCTTGAAATTCATTTTTCATCTTCGAATTAGATGCTGTTCTTATGAGATAGATAGATAGGTCTGAAGAAGAAATTGAAAGACTTCGGCTTGGACTGGCTGTTGAAGAATTATAGTGGCATAAGCACAACTGATTATTCCGAGTATTCCCAAAAAATGAGTCGAGCGAGTGAGTTACCTATGCTCCGCCTTGAGGGGATATGTTTCCTTTCCTTTTGTTTCCTATGTTTCCCATCGCGGAGAAATCTGATGTCTCAAACATGAGTGCTTTTGTTGACAAAGGAAAAGGAACCAGGGATAACCGTGTTCTACCTTGAGCAACATTCTGGGTTTCATGGTGGATTGATGGGTGAAGGAGTGAGTGGGGTTCTGATGCGTATCTTTTCACTGATCTAGGTTCCTTGACTATCTACGAATAAAATAATAGAAAAGAGAATAAAATAATAGAAAAGACCTGAAGATATTCCATGCGCATGGTTAAAGACCTTCAAACGACGGAAGCGTTCTACTGAAGGTCAGGGCAACGGCACGTGCACCTAACATCGCAGGTTATCGCTCTCAACCGTCTTTTATGAGGAGATCTCATCAAAAATGATCTTGGCAACGGGACGTGACAGCTTGAAGTTTTGTGCATGGTTTGTTGCAAAACCATGTAACGCGGACGCAGCTTCCAAAGCATTTAAATTGCAAGAAACATGAGGGGCCTGATTATGGGCTTTCAGGGAGGGAGGGGACTCTGGGGTGGGTGAGCCATTATATTATTTATTAAAGCTGGAATATGTGAGGACATAATGAAAATAGAATGAAATATGGACGATAGAGTGCAGAGAGAGACCGCCGAAGATCGATGCGTTCAAAGGGATCAGGTTCAAGGTGTTTGTAAACCCTCCTTCAATTCTGAGAAGGTAAAGAGGAAAACAGAAGAGAACGCAGAGGAGGGCCCGTACCACGAGTGAGGAATGTGCCAGGTCGAAGGTCAACCTACAAAACTTAATTGGAATAGGTATACTTTGAACATTCATATGTTGGGAAAGACAGTGTCGAAAATAAAAGATATCCTAACCAGACGTAGAAGAATAAAAGCTGTTGAAATAAGTGGCGATAATGTCTTTGACTTTTGGCACGTACATGCCTCCTTTAGTAGCACGGCAGGTTTCACTGTTATTTCCCGAGCATCAGATTCTCGGTCTGTCCCAGTCAGTAAGGAGACTCAACTGGGCTACAGAAGTGTGAGCATCAGTCCGACCACTGTAGGCTGCAACAACTTGAATAGCAAGCTGCGGATTACTTCTGTCATATGGAGGTATAGGTTGGCTTTCCCTTACCGGTCCCTTGGGTTGAGGTGGTCTAAAGAAATACCATCCTGCCGTTTCTATAAAATCAGTTATACAGGAAAATGGGTAAAATCAGTTATACAGGAACATGGTGAGAGCCGTTTTTTGCCGAAACTCTACCATTCGTCTCGCTACATAGTTCAGGACGTAAAGCGAGACTTCTCAGAAGCTAACAATAAGTACGCTCGTGAACAACCCCACCAAAAAATTCTCGCCATCCCCGTTGAGCAGCAAATCGACCAGGTCACTAGAAATATTCTGCAGAACCCCAGCTCTCTGCCCACTCCAGGGTATCTCTAAGTGAAGCCAAGCTGTCAAGAACGAAACGGCTTCTTCAATAATGCCGCGTCGGAACTTGATATTGGAATCATTTTCAATGATTATTCCCCGATCTCGACTATTTCTGGATTAGACCAGCTTCCGCTAAATAATAGTAATCCATTTATTGAAGCAGAATCAGAATCCACCTGGAATGACTCGTTAACAGATCTTGGTCAAATAGCTTTCGAATACCTTAGTTGTAGCCTAGCAACTAATGAACTGGTCGAGTTAAACTGCTGTTTGTCACAGTGGATTGGAAAACCTTCAAGAGTGAATGGTCTTGTAAGAGCTCAAGATATCAGCAAGATGAGATGGAAAGAGAGTTCAGTGAGAAAAGCCTTGTGATGGTGACCGTCGGACGACGATGCGGGCAATATTGACAGTGCGACTAACCGCCAACACTTGTAGGGGAGGCTTGAGGTCGAACGATCGAGGTTCTCGCGCAAATCGCTCTCGATCTGCTTCTCATAACAGACCTCACTTGGAGGCACTTCGATGAGATTCCCACAAAAACGTGGGAATTGAATCGCAATCCGGGCACGTTGGGGATCGTCAGCGAGGATGGTCGTATTTGGTTCGCTGGAATAGGATGGGGGAGGGGCGATTTGAGAAACTGTTTTTGGTCATTGGCTTTTATTGTTTTACTGTCTCAAGCGCGCTATATACTCCCCGGCATCCCCCCCCCACCTCCTCCGCCGCTCGACAGAAAAATTTTTGGTAAAAAGTAGGGAAATTCTTAGGGAAATCTTGGAAAAACTGGTAAGACGTTTTGAGAAATCCAAGAAGGTGGTAGGTAAGATGGGAGGGGCGGGGGTCGTCAAGTGCACAATATACATCTTCCCCTCCGCTCGACAGCTCCATCAGAGTAGGGAACTGGGG
>MU914937.1:2474-19653 GCA_036418165.1 Cooperia oncophora
CTGCACGACGCTCTTCCGATCACAAGCAACTTATGAGCAGGTAAAGTTTGTAATGGTGCAGTAGGGTGGAGGCTTGGTGGTGAGCTGTGAAGCATAAGCGAGGAATCGCATACGTCGAATCGAGTCGTCGAACGTCGAACCTTACCACTGAACCACCACGACCCAATTGCACCATTACAAACTTTACCTGCTCATAAGTTGCTTGTGAAATGCAGGTTGCAGTTTTGCTATCTATATTTGTAAATAACCTTATAGACTCTATCGATCTACCCAGGTCTCCATTCAAGTTCCATGGTACGTTGGCGGAATTCCCTGGTAAATAAAATCGGTTTAACACCTGGATTGTGGCTACAACATCGCATTGAGGACTTAGCGTATTGTATATACTAGTATTTGCGGCAGAGTCGGAATCGTTAAGGGATGATGTAGAAGTTGATCACCACGTATGAAATCCGATAAAGGCCCTAGAAAACATGAGACGCGGCGGTTGCATGTGTTTACACCCTCCGCCCAACGCGCGTCACGCGCGGCGCTTCTGACGCTTTGCCATTTCTTGTAGTCTGCGTTTACGAATGCGATTAAAGCGCAAGCTCCATGAAGGAGATGACAACCGAGGCGTTGTTCACTCTGCAAACACTGAATCAGATGAAAAAAGGGGATGGAACTGAAGAGCGGGATAGAAGTGAAGAGCAACTAGACTGATTCTGCAGCTGCTACGGGAGAAAGGTGATCGGCGTCTAATGTTGATCCCAGAATCAGAAACCTGCATCTGAAATGTGGTCAAAGGCGCACTTCAGTTTAGGAGGGAGGGGCCTATCTGTAAATTCCTGGAAGGTTACATGATGGTAATAATTTCATTTTCAAACCACTTCTTGCACAAATCAGCCCAGCTCTCAAGTGCTCGCCTCTTCTAGACTCGAGGAAAGAGGAGGAAGAAAGGCGTGAGAGTTGGACCCCAGATTTCGTAGATTTACAAGTTTACAGGATCACACGGCTCTCGTGAGCTTTCGTTGACTGCAAGAAAGCAATCGACTAGGTGAAACCGATGAATGGATAGAGTGGAGGACCGAGGGCGAAGGGGTTACTGCACGTACTTCGGGACTACTACGTGAACCATAGCACCCTGTTCCGCCCTTTTTCAGTGACGCGACGGTAGCAGCTGAGAAGCGCGTACGATGAATTAATACAAATATGCATGCTAATGTACAATATACGGATACAATCTGCTGCTTGTTCAGTCTTACGTCGCTGCAAGTACGGGTTCGAACAGTTCTTTCTGTTCGAGCTGACGCATGACGTCCTCGATGTGTCAAAGGGCTGGAAAAGCCTTATTAGTTTTTAAATCGTTGAAGACAACAGGGATCGCTGACGCGTAGCAGACCACTTTGATTCCTTCCCATTACCTTGATATACTTAAGGTCAGGACTGCCTTCGAAACCAGGAACCTCAGCTCTAACGAGAACGCCGAAAACACAACTGATTGACCACGATTTTTTGTTTGTTTTATAGTTATTTTATCAATCACCATGTACATATGAGTACTATAAGGTAATGACACAAAAGCCATTAAGTCGATAGGGAAGGCGGCCCGGAGGCATAATTGGCGTAATCCCCCAGTGAGCGAGAGGTGCTCGTGCGAGTCCCGCCTGCAGTCAAGTCGTTTGCTCATGGCTGAACATTCCTGTGATATTTGAGAAGGCAATTGAATTTCGCCCTTCTGACGATGAAAAGCTCATGTCAAAGCAATTATTGAAAGTGGATGATCGATAAGGAGAACCGGCGCCCTTAATGGTCAGTGCTCTGGACACGGAGCAGTTAGTGTATGATCGCAAACGATTCAAAAAGAAAACATTTTCAAGTGGCTCATGGCCGCTTTCTGCCAGAGGAGAGGAGAGAAGGAGAAGCACTAGTCATCTGCAGCCGAAGTCAACATGAATTCATACAATTCTGCTGAAATGAGGTTCTCCTCAGGCACCATGGCTATGGGAAAAGTCGCTCATACAAATGTAATCATTAGAGGGAAGGCGAAGGTACAGTAGGTAGGTAAGGTATATTCTGGCGTTCTAAGCTCCAAACGACTGCATTTCTCCGATTTGCCACGGTAAACATTTCGGCTGATTGAGCAAAATTATGGTCACTGCGGTGGTTCGCAATTTTTTTACTGAATCTCCTATCATTTTCCAGACGATCCGAAGCGAAAGAAAGTGGTAACCTACGCAAGTCGCCACTGATTTTGAAGATTCCGCAGAAGGACGACTTGTTGCTCAGGGTACCAATTGCGCAACCGGACAACTCAAACTCATTTTCCATCCCTGCCATATGGAATTTGAATATACAAAACTGCTGAAGGCCGAGTTCTGCCCTTCACTAGTCAGTAACATCCCTGCTCCTTGACATTTGTGCATGACAACGCTATCCGAGCATGCCGATCAACAACAAGTTGGACTGCTGTTCTAGAGCAGCTATATGCTGTTTAACTGTGATTCCGATAGAGGAACTGTGCTTAGTGAAGGATGTCTGCCGCAAGTGTTATGGAATAGCTTGGGAGATAAAATCATTGCAGGCATGTCAAAGACCTTCACAGAAAGACTTCTAAAAAGGGAAGCATAAATAATATGGCTGAGCTGCCATTTTTGCCTTCGTAACTACTCCCAAAACACGCGTTCGTATTCTGGCGGAACTTCGAAAATTTGTTCCCAAAAAGACGACTTATTTCATTGGAAATGAAGAAAGAAGAAGAAAACGATTAGGGCTTCTTGGCATGAGGTGTTGTTGGTGAAATAGCATATTCCAGAGCAGTTTATGAATATCGAGGGCACATTGTACAACTACCTAAGAGGTGAATACTTTCACTGAAGGAACAGGTCTTCAGCGGCAGAAAGGTAGTAAAAGCCGTTCAAAAGCGCGGCAACAAAGCTAGAGGCTTATGTAGCTCGATGTTACTTTTTTTGTGTCCGCCATTTTATATGCGATATCCGCGCCACAGTTACATCCTACGCATACGGTCAGACATGATTAGATATGCACGGCTGGTTATATGGCGTGCTGCGTTGTAGGGCTATGGCAGGTGGAGACATAAGAAGAGTGATTATTAGGTCATCCCATTCAAAATGTGGAGACGTATACAGGAATGGCAGGAATGTAAAGATGATAGAGCAAAAGGCTACTGAACCTTTGGAACTAGTAGCTTTATCTAACTATGTGTGAAATTTGGCTAGCCTATTCGCAGAAGAAAGTATAGAGAAATTGAAAAGAAGCCCGAGTGGTCAAAATCAGCGCCGGTTTTCGAATCAGAGTCATAAGAAAAAGTGTGCAGCTCAAATTTAACCTGTGCCGACCAGTAGTTGCGTGTTATGGTGTTCTAAATGTAAGGAGGAAGATTTGCTACTAGCCCGAAGAAGGAAGAAAGGAAAAAAAATTTGTCGTCGTGGATAGTCCCATAAAGTTCATCCTGCACAAGCGCTCGAGTTATGCCCGATGAATTAAGCATGGTCGAGAGGGTGTGCGCATGGGTACCTAATTTTCTTGTAGAAGCACGAACGCAGTACCGATTCTATACCTCTAGCAGTAATGTTCTCAGCATGAGATGTCATTCACGACTGTGAAAACGCACCCCGGCCCTAGATGAAATATGGGTGGTCTTGGACCTCGAGCCAAAACTCACAATCGTCAATTTTGTATGAATGCAGATGAGAAGCCGCCCGAGTTCTACCATGAGGAGTTACGTGGGCGCAAGTGGATGATCATCATAGCGAAGGATTCCCACACTGTGGCTTTCAGGCGGCTCTATACAGAGAATAAAATCGTCGCTGTCGGTGTATATTGCCTGTTCCTCGGATCGAAATTACCAAAGATCCAAGATTTTCGGCACGTTTGAATGGGTCGATAGGTAGTAGCAGAGCTTGAGGGCATCTGCAATGTTATGAGATGTCACTCAACGACTGTGAAAACGGCCCTAGATGAAATATGGGTGGTCTTGAACTCCGAGCCAAAACTCACAATCGTCAATTTTGTATGAATGCAGATGAGAAGCCGCCCGAATTCTGCCATGAGGAGTTACGTGGGCCTAAGTGGATGATCATCATAGCGAAGGATTTCTGCACTGTGGCTTTCAGCGGCTCTATACAGAGAGCTGTTGCTCATCATAGTTCCAGATCCCGGCAACTGTATTATAGGGCCAGACCAGGAAACAAGCGACTTTATGGGCGGATGGGCGATTCAAGCCAGGCCTCAGTATTGCTTGTAGTATACAAGCAATACTGAGACCTGGCTCCTAGAGAGAGTATAAGATTACATAGATATTAGATTGGGGTTTAATCGCCCATTCGCCCATCATAAAGCCGTGCGATTCCAACTGTTCTGGTCAGTCGAAGGTACTCTCCGACGGCAAACGCTACAACGTTTTGTCATTCGCCGAAATTGGCATCAACAGCAATTTACTCGCACTTGTTGAAAAACCGAAGGTACCAGAGGTCCAAAGCTTTCGGGGCACTGGGAGCAGGTCATTGATGAAGGAGAGGTTTACTCAAAGCCAAACTATTGCTTTCATCTGATCTCCTCTTCGTTTTATATGAATATAACCTTCCACATTTTTGAATGGGATACCCAAGATAACAGTTATCTAGCTTAATTTTCACATATTTTCGAAGGCGGAAATTTACTTCTGTGCACCTGCAGACCTCGCATACGGGAAGAGGTGAGATGTAAAGAAAACAATGAAGAAGGACTTCGGGCACATGCAGGGAGAACGCCGTAGTGATGAAGTAGTCGTCAAGTTAAGCACCTTTGCTAGACTGTTAGTAAGGTGTCCTGATATGCCAAAGTCGCATATTTTTACTTGCCCATGTCGATTAAGCAAAATATTTGACGGCTTCACGTCACGATGTATCAAATTCATGTCTTCTTTCATGAAATTAAGTCCTTCAATGACCTGAAAAAAGAATTATCTAAGCGTATACACTTAGTTCAATTACCTGCTCACACATACCGACAATGTCACTCTTGCTATGAAAGGTTCAGGAAGCCTTCTTCCTAGAGCTTTGCATTTTTTATAAAACTTGTCGAGTGAGGTATCCATCACTTCCATGCAAATCCAAACATCACCCTCGCGGAACATTGCACCGTAGAACCGCACCATCTGATAATTTATTATTGTTAACTAGTAATCCTACACGCTAGACAGACGGAAGCACCTCTCAACAAAAATCATCATCATTCATTCATCAATCTCAACCATCATCAACAGTTCTCGATCATCACCATCAGCAGCAGCTCTTTCATTCACTACCAGCATTTAGCCAAGGCCAGCCCAAGGCCACCTGTTATAGCGAGTGAGAAAGTTACCCTTCAGAAGCGAATTGATCTGAAGTCCGCGGTTAGGTGGAACACATTCTTTTTCAGTTCAAGGTGAGCGGTTCGCGGTGCGCACGTTGTGCATATCGTTTCAGTACTGCAGTTCAATGCCTATCCTATCACATCACATCCATTACTATATTGTACGCATTACTCGATCGCTAAACATAGCGAAGATGCAACCCTTGGATGATCCCTCTACCGCAACGGGCATTAGTCGGATTCCTGAGTTTCTTTGTACCTTCTTGCATGCAATCCAAAAGGAAATGAGTGGAAATGAAGATCGACCATTTAGGTTCAGAACTGCTTACAGCTCTTCGTAAGATGGTATGCCAAAACAAGAAGAGTCTACGAAATAATTCCCCTCCCCCCCCCTCCCTCACCAAGAAGAATCAAGCCGTCCTGTCGTCATGTTTGACGTCTCTGTGAGTGCGCAAGAGACCCCATCCCCTTCTCCGATATCATGAGCACTGGCCTTTCCAGCGCTAGATGATATTGGACTTGGATATGTTTGCATTGCATTGGCCACTCGCGAGGCTTCCTAGTGATCCCACGTTCCGAGTCCCACTTCCAACCAGCGCTGCTGGCGTCTTTGGCCAAGGTCGATCACTTTTTGGAAACTCTTGCATACCAAAACATCTACATCTTCGGGACTCCCGACTGGTGAAAATCAGCGCCAGATTTTCGAATCAGGCGTCATAAGAGGAAAGTGCGCCGCTCAAATTTGACCTGCGCCGGACCAGTAGTTGTGTGTAAGGTGTTCTCGAAATACAAGGTGGAAGATTTGGTTCAGGAGCCCGAAGAAGGAAGAAAGGAAAAAATTGTTGTCGTGGATGGTCCCATAATGTTCATCCTGCACAAGAAAAAAAGGTGGATGAAGTCAAGCTTTGTTTGCCGTGATCGCAGAGGTTGGACCCTTGTTGATGCCCGCGAGACTGACATCCCTGCTGCAACTGCTGCCCGAGTTATGTTCGTAAAGTGAGGAGGTTAAGAGGGGGTGCGTATGGGAACCTACTTATTGCAGAAGCACGAACGTAGTACCTTCTATGCCTATAGTAATAATGTTCCTCAGCATAAGATGTCATTCACGACTGTGAAAACGCACCCCGGCCCTAGATGAAATATGGGTGGTCTTGGACCTCGAGCCAAAACTCACAATCGTCAATTTTGTATGAATGCAGATGAGAAGCCGCCCGAGTTCTACCATGAGGAGTTACGTGGGCGCAAGTGGATGATCATCATAGCGAAGGATTTCTGCACTGTGGCTTTCAAGCGGCTCTATACAGAGAACAAAATCGTCGCTGTCGGTGTATATTGCCTGTTCCTCGGCAATCAGATCGACAAATGGATGATACCACACAACTACAAGGCCACCGTTGCTCGTCACAGTGCCAGTCCCCGAGTATTCGTATTATTGGGCAGTGCTAGGACGCAAACATTACTGTGATCTGGGTTCATTCGCCCGACCTACAGCCATTCAGTTCACTTGGTCTGGTCAATGGAGGGTACTGTCAAATGGCAAACGCTAAAACGTTTTGCCGTTCGCCGAAATTGGTGTTAACATTGGTATCGCACTTGTCAAAAAAAAACGAAAGTATACCAGTGGTCCAAACGCTTTCGGGGCAGTGGGGCTGGCCGCTGATGAACGAGGGACCTACTCAACTTGAAGCCAAAATATTACTTTTTTGTCTGTTTTCTCTTCGTTTTATATGAACAAAACCTTCCACATTCTTGAACGGGATGACCTAATACTTACAATTAGTTTGTAGTGGCTTGTTGGAGTTTGTGGCCCATATAATGACTTGCGAGGGCCAGCCGATGTACAAGTCAAATTTCTCATCCTCCCATACGAATATGGTACCAATTTACAGAAATCGCGGTTGGCTTGGGCGGAAGCCGATCCCAAATTTGATCCTCGGATCGTGCACGTGGTAAATGCGTAACTTACAACCACTTTACCCCCATTTACGGTAATGCTGGTAAAAAGCGCGACTGTTGCACAAAGCCTTGGCACCGATGGACTATCAATTCTAAATATGAATCTATCGTTTACTATGAATTGGAGACATTTGAAGTGAAGCCGTCAATATGAAACATAACACTGTAGCAGGAAAATTCACCGGAATTACACATAGAGGTTGCCCCAGGTGTGCAAGGGTTCACCGTCTCACACACATAGCACTCTTTCAAGACGCAAAAGAAGGCTTTCCTACCTGGGGGCAACAATCACTCCGCTTGCAGGCGTCGAGTTCAGTTAACATACGTTTTTGAGATTCATCATTGATTGAGGAGGAAATTCGCTGAAAACTTCGACAGTATCATCGCTTACTAGAACCACAACTATTAGAAATGCTCTATTTAAAGACAACCACGCGAATGTATAATGTGGATAGTGGGGTTTAGTCACAAGCTTAGAGTTGCTATATGACCCCGGGAAGAAAAAAATGAAAGACATCATGGAGAACACCCTATGTAGGAACCAATCAGCCTCTTTGAATAGTTCTACGGACCCGTTAGTTCTATGCCAGCAAAGGGAGATGCTGCTACCTCTTGCTCACTAATTGTTTCTTCCCGTCATTCAAAGCTAGTATCAACCACATTAAAAAAAACATTAAAAACTGAACTCGTCTGACCGAATTGATGGAAACCTTATTTCCAGGGGTATAACCTCATTCAAATACATGGAGACCTAGGCCCCAGATGATACATGGAGACCTAGGCCCCAGATGACAAAAACGAGATCAAGCTGAATAAAATTCTGAGCGAAAACTAAAACTGCAAACAAAACGAGCAGGAAATCAAAGATAGAAAGACCGCAAACGTATTCTTAAACGTTCCTAGCGTTCGAAGAGAAAGGGCAGCTTACTCACAGGGGTCTTCCTTGGAAAATAGGGAATGCGGTCGCCGCGAACTTCTGCATACAACTCAATACACGCAACACGCCACCTAAGAACAGTACCTCATCGAAAGGTGCGTGGTCACATTTCTGACTGTACCACCTGTGCTCCCGTTGATCATCGAATTGCTCAAGCAGGAGCAAGTGATGTCTCCACTGTTCCTCGCAACGTGATAGAGGTGCGCAGGAGTTCTCTGTGCTCGAGGAACACCATGAACAAAAGCCGATGGAGTACGAAGCTCGATATTGTATCTCTCAGTGGAGTGTAATAGGGAACCCTGAGCGTCGCACTTTCAACGGCGCCTTGGATAACGCTGTTCTCCTGTCCATCCTGCTTCCGTAGAGCGTAGTCACAGCGTGAGTGAGGCTCATCCGACTCTCTGATCACGAATCTCTCGAGCGCCATTAACGCTCTGTTTCACCACGGCTCGAGAGGCGCAGAGCCTTTCATTCTTCTCGTAGAGAGCTCCCGTGAAGAAGTCTAGCCATCGAGAGGCAGTCAGCCCTGTATTTATTTGACGTCCCGTGGGACTCGAATGGTAATCTTACGATTATCACAAAATCGCAAAACATGTCCGGCTTACCTGATCATCGACTCCCTGACAAATGACACAGCGTCCCTGACCTCACACCGTTGACGGAGTTCGAAAGTTCGGATTCACCTTTGCGCAGAATGGTCATTTTGCCTACACGGAGTCCATGTCTCTGAGGTCTATGCTGAAGCAGTTAGAACAGCGAAATCCGTAAGGTGGTGCGGAGCCGGCTGTTCTTCGTTTTCTTCCCCGCTTCGACCGCAACGCGGAACAAAAAAATTGGACGTGGAGCGCGATGCTTCCCTGTATTCGTCGCTACTTCTTCGAGTTCTTGAACGCTCCCCGAGCCACTCGCTGCCTCCTGCTTAGCTTCGGCGCCAGATCGTCCATCATTTCGCTTTCCCGACCCAGGTAGCCCATCAGCCTTGCTCAATGTCTGCTGTTGTCAACACGACGTCGTTAGCGAAGCGAAGATGATGATGGCTGTCAATCCTCACTCCCATGTCTTCTCAATTCAAATGACCGATGACGCCCTCGAGAGCACCGATGAAGAGTTGGGCGAGACGGTGTCACCCTGTCAAACCACTCTCCTCACGCAATGCTGACTGCTTTGCAGAATGATGAAACCTCGTGCGTGAAGTTGCTGTAGAACTCACGAAGAATACTCACGCATCAAGCAGGGACACCCTGATTGCTCAGGACTTCGATAACCGTTTCTGTCTTGACGGAGTACAAGGCCTTCTTCAGGCCGCTGTATTTCATTGTAGTATGTTATTGCCTATGTTATTTTCTTGCTGTAGGCTGGTCATTCGGCGCAAAACACATTAATCCACCACCATGAACTGTTGCTCTTGACGTAAACTAGCGAAGTGCTAGACTAGGATACGTCCGTCGTCGTTCACTGGACCCTTGTCAAAAACGTGGTCACATCCCCTTCATCCTCCCAGTATCTTGAGCCAATTGGGGGGGGGGGAGGGGATGAGAACCGGGACTGAAGTAATTTGGCAAGGGCAGTCGCAAACCTCAGCAGTTTCTTTATTTTTTTTTGCTCTTGTTCTCCTGTACTGCGGTGCCACGGGGTTATCCTCACCAATACAACAGTCAGTTTTGCTGGGGAGGAACAGTTGGCGTTTAATTGCATTCGCAGCTTTCTACTCTGGTTGGCTGCTTACTACATTCCTCTCCGAGTGGAACGGTGGTTTTCCGTCCTGAGGACCAAAAACTTGGACAGTAGAGGGGAACCACTGCCCAATTTTTTTGGATTTTGACTCAATGTAGGGACCGACAACCACGATGGACTTACGTAGTGAAGTGATGACTCAGAGCTCCCGCAGAAAATGAGAAAGAGCGAGCATGCAGCGGAAACTACCTTAGAACCTTAGGTGTGGCAGGAAATGACTGAAGACAATACCCACGATTGAGGATTGCGGGTAGCAGGTGCTCAATCATGAACCAGCAGTCCATAAATAACTCCCCAGTAGCAGAAGAAGCGAAAAAAAACCTTGGGAACACACTGAAAGAGATACTCTTAGTAGAGGGGCCGGCACCTTGGACGAAATTGTCGGACGTCGGCAAGCCCAATCAGCAGGATTCGACGTGCAATCGATTCCTGGCAAGAACACAGGAAATCACCCGACGACGCTCTCGACAACGCTATGTGGATACAATCTGTGATGCTTAGCCTAGGTTGCAGTCAGCGCAGCGAGTTTGTCGAATCTCTATCAGAAGTTTGTGAGAGTTTTCGATGTGTTTCAACAAGTGACGGCCAGTGAGGGGAGTGGTATAGAAGACCTATTCTAAAAACTTATGATGTTGCAGGACGAGCTGCTGGCACACGACTCGCAGCTAGCCCCGCTATGAGCCCTCGAGGAGCGATGTGAAACAGGAAGACTTTCCAGAGCCACTTCAGCACCAGTCCTGCGGACATGGAAATGGATGGTGAAAATCCAGAGAAGTCTGGTAATACGCTTACTATTCCATGGTGTTCTAGGTACCCAGGGTGTCGCTCGTCAATCCCCGAGAAAAAGAACGCAACGTTGTTGATCCGACTCTCACACAATTAAAGGCAGTCCCGACGATCAAGTGTTCCGCGAAATGCCTCCGTGCATTTGGCATCGTTGTCCGCATTCGCAGAGAATATACACTTTCTTCATTCGAACAGCGAAATAAAGCTAGAGACGCGTGATTGCTGCAATCATTGCAACCATGATTACTTACCCTCTGCAGGAGCCGATGTCCGACAAACTCGTTCAAGGCGCTCATGCTAAGGGGATCTCTGTTCAGAGTGTTCCCAAAGTTTTTTTTTCGCTTCTTTCTCTACTGGGAGTTACTTATGGGCTACTGGTTCATGATTGAGCACCTACTACCCGTAACACTTGATCGCGGGAATTGTCTTTAAGCCAGTTGAGAAAGACGACGTGCGGAATTTTACGACTTGGAACTAACAGATACCGACTAAACACGGAGTTCCCACTTGTGAAAGTGGTATAGCATGGCAAGTGTGAGATTGAACGACAGTGCCAATAAATTCAGACTTCGGCTGCGTCCAGTTTATACACTTGTCTGTTCCCATAAATCAAACACAGAGAAGTAGCAGTTAAATTTTTCCCTATTCAGAAAACGAAGGAGCATGTGCACCATTCCGATACAAAGGTACCTCCTCGCCCAAAGAAACTTTGTTTAAATTGAAACAGATGTCATCGTATGCGGAGCAAGTGGTTGCAGTTCCTGACCTTCACGGCCATCACGATTCCAGAGTGTCGATGGCGCATCTTTTCCACAACTCCATAGCCACCTTTTCCCAGTTCCTCGAGAACCTAGAAAAAGGAAAATCGCAGTAATTTTCATCAAAATACATCCAACCAACGTAAGAACAAACTATCCTCTGCTGTGCCTGCATTTTCTAATCAGTGCTACATTGTTGGAACAAACCTCTAAATCTTTAGCCGCGATCTCAATTTCTTCCGAATCGTTTGTGAGTCTGAAAATAAGACATTAGCAAGAGGGAAGACTTCAGAGTACTATGGAACTTTGAACGGAGATCAAGCATATCGATAAGGCTTGCAATACTGCTTACAAATAGAGAAACCAAAATGCAAGCGAGCTGTGAGCTGTCCAGGTTGTCAAACTCACTCGAAGTTGTCCTTACAAGATAGGTCGTTCAGGACGTGAAACCCTTTTTGAAAACGCTTTTCTGCATGGTGAACGAGCACATGCGTAGACCAGAAAAGTGAGGTTCACTTTTGCTGCGCTTATCTGGGATAAACAAAAAAGCGTAAAAAGTAGGTTAATGGTTCGGATCCCCACTGGGACAAAATTTTGCTCCCTGACCAAACCTGAGTGACGCGAACTGATAACAGGTGATTTGATTTGATAAGAGGCGGGGGTCACGAAGTCCTCAGCGCTGTCACAGCGACAGCAGTGGGTTGGTCCCAAAACATAAACAACATAAAACATAGTTCAGGGTATGGCACAGTGGTGGGTGCTGGGCAGTGTTAGCGCTGATAAATGATAATAGCACCGCACATCAACATATGCATTCGATTATTCGCCAACCTGAATCGACCGGTAAAATATCTGGACTTCTAACAAATGGTGCATAGTTTTATTACAAATGAGGGCTATTGGAGGATATATTCCCCCAGTACCGGCTTCAGAGCTCTCCACTAGAAGGCACAACTTCACTAGAAGACACAACTGCCATCTATGTCGAAGTCTGATTGGCAGCAGAAAAGGCCAGATTACTAGCGAAAGTTCGATGTCCGTGTCACTGTGACTATTACTAAGCTCTGAGTCTTTTCCTCCTTCTACCAGTCAAAGCGCACTCAACGCAGCTCTTCTAGAACGGTTGTGCTTCTCATTCACGGCCTATATGACGCATACATGAACTTTTAGTGGAAAACTGTAGCTCGCTCCTTTTGCACTGTTATCGTGTCAGACCTAATGCAACCGAAAAAAAGCTCAGAACCTTCTTAATTGTTCAACGTTTGCAGTGTCGTAGTAATCATGAGAGGACAACTGCATTTTGTTCCTTCAGTATACTTGCATAGCTTGCGTAAAATCTTTTGAAGCAAATGGGCAACCGTCACTGTGACGCATGTGTGATCACCAACCAGCTGAATTATCACCAACCAGCTGAATTAGAGATGCCATGAAAATGGTTATGAGGTGTAATTGAGCGCACGGTATCATGTCAGAGTGTGAAGTAGTGATATCGTGTCACGCAATTATCCCTTCGTAAAAGTGCGGTGGTTCTCATTTGTGAGAAGTCCGACCAAGAACTTCTCTACGACTCCAAATTGACTGAGTCAGATTCCTTTTCCAAGGGATTGGAGAACACCACAGCGAGGGTATTTCATGAACCATTTCATTTACGAAGAGACATTTTATATGAGCCATTAGCATTTAATGGTAATTAACGGTAATTAATTGAGAACAAAGTGTCTTCTTAATTTGTCTCGCTGTTTACTATTGGGATTAACATACATATGGTTAGAATTTCACACGGCTTATTTCAATTTATTTTCACTACCATTGGTTGCGATGTGCTATACCATTCAACTTCAACACGGCCAGCGTTGTTGGTGAGCCAGTTCTAACGAACCTATTGCGAACATTTCTCCGCAAAGGTTCTCTTAACTGTAAAAGTGCTGCGCTAAACTATGTGCACTTTCCGACTAACACCTCTATTATCCTCGGCCCTTTAAAGAAACGAATGAATGACCGAGGAACTTCTTTCAAAGTTTTAGCAAATACATCAACTGCAAGCGTTCAATCTATCTTATGATAGTCGCGACTGTAATTGCAGATCAAACCGATCAATTTGACCGAAGCTGCAAACCCGTGAATACACTTTCCAAATGGAACAGGCAAGGCAAAGAGGGCGACCGAGAATTCACGACAGTGACACTGCACGACAGCGCAACCGACGATTGCATGAAACTGATGAACAGAGATCCACCCGCTTGGAAGCAGAGTCCCTCCGTCAGGGGTGTAGACGTCTGTCTGAGGATACTGAAGCAAGGAACGTTAGGCAACGTGCAGACGCTCAGCGACACCAGTCAGTGCGTCAAATTGAAAATGCCGGAAGAACGAACTGTCCCGATTACTTGAAGATACGCAGCGCCACCGGGCGATACGTGCTACAAACTGATGACCAGCGGATCAGTAGTCGACTCGAAGACGCTCAGCGACATCAGCAGCGACGTAGCTTAGAAAGTGCTGAAAAAGTTCAGCTTGACGTGAGAATGACGAGGAACGTCACCGTCGCAGGCGAGGTGTAGAGAGCTTCGAAGAGCGGGCCTTGCGTTAAAGGGAAAAGCTTCAACGTCAGCGTCGTAGACGTGATCAAGAGAGCATAGAAGAGTATTCTGCTAGGCGTGCAGAAAACGCTCAACGCCAGCGAAACAGACACGAGTTAGAGACTGTAGAAGAAAACTCTGCTCGGCGTGCGGAAAACGCTCAACGTCAGCGAAACAGACGCGAGTTAGAGAGCAACGAAGAACACTCTGCTCGGCGTGCGGAAAACGCTCAACGTCAGCGAAACAGACGCGAGTTAGAGACTGTAGAAGAAAACTCTGCTCGGCGTGCTGAAAACGCTCAACGTCAGCGAAATAGACGCGAGTTAGAGACTGTAGAAGAAAACTCTGCTCGGCGTGCTGAAAACGCTGAACGTCAGCGAAATAGACGCGAGTTAGAAACTAGCGTACAGCGAACTACCCGTCGACTGCAACACTCTCAGCGGCAGCGTTCGAGGCATAGCCTAGGAAGCTCCGAAGACAGAACTGCTAGATTGCAAGCAGAAGCTGCACGTCGACGTCAGCGGCGCGTGGAATCAGGCGAGCTCATTGGAATAGCGTTACGTTCACGAATGAGTGAGATTCACTACCTGGGAGAGGTGAATAAAGTGTGTGTGAATTTGCGGACCTGAGCACTTCCTTGGCGTCTGAAGTGATAGCCAAGAATGACATCCAGGCACATTTTTAGAATGCTGCGATCTGGGTCCGATCAATTTGAATATGTTTGCCGGTTTCCTGGAAAGCCTCCGAGAGCTTTTCATTCAAAGGCCGGAGTCGACTGCAGAACATCGCCACAAGCAAAGGAACTTCCTGGAGAATATCAAAAACCTTAACTCAGCCTTAGCAATGGTTTCGATGGGAGCTCAGGAAGATATCCTTCGAGGGCGTGGTCCATACTGCTACAGGATTCACGGGCAAATCTATCATTGCATAGCCGGCCCACTTCACAAAATGTTGGCGAACGACGTCAGTATGGGCAGATTATTCTAGACACGGAAATGGCGGCTCAGGAACGTCTCGGAAACACGCGAAATGTTGACTGCGATCACAACTAATGTGTTTCCTCAGCGAGCTGTTGTCCAACATCAACGTGTATGCTGTCTTTCAAAATGATGAGGTCGAGCAAGCAGAAGTCGCATGTCAGCCGGGCTTGCGAAAACCGTGCCCCTTTGAGGACACGCATGGTATTCGAAGAAACCAATGAGAGAGGGCTGAGACGTCGTCAACACGACCTGCCGACAACAATGAAGTCGCAGTTGTTTACGTTGGAGAAGACAACGATGTGTCCTGTCACACGGAGCTTTGCTGTCCATCTAAGGAGTGCTTCTGGAGAGCAGCTTATGAATATTCGTGATATTGATAAAATATGTGACCCTCTAACATACCCTCTTCTGTTTCCAACAGGAGAAGGTGGGTGGGAATTGATTTCGATACCGGACGCGTTTAACCCTATTCTCTATGCTGGAAAGCTGTTACCAACGGTTCGCCGTCGATGCTTATGTTAAGATAGAGCAGAATCGCCTCAATTTCCAAAGAATGAACCAACTTGCCTTGCGCGCCGCGCGATACGCGCCCCGCGAACGTCGATCAGTATAAATGAGACCAGGATATTGCAGCGGCGTTCAGCATGTCTGCGCCGCAAGTTGCATTTTAGGCGGAGCATGGAGGAATTAGCCTTTCCCACGGTTGGATCTCCCATCCCCGCGCATGTTCGGACGGGGGAAGCGCTACGCCTTGACTGCTGGGGGCTCTTAGCCCCGGACATGCCAAGGTTGCGAAAGCGTACGTTGTGTCGTTAAATTACGTTTCCGTTGTAGTTTTTACCTCACCGTCTCACTTCTCCAGCTCCGTTACAAACTAGGACTTTGTACCCTTAGTTCAATCACGCGCCACATGTATTAATAGTTGTTGCGCTATTTCACTAGGTGTCGAGCTCTCTCTGACCCAAGCTGAAGGACCAATGTTTCTTTTTCAATCCTCTGGGGGTCAAGATGGGTTTGGCCAGCTACCATGCGCTCGGCCTGCAGTGGAGGCTCAAGCTTATGCCCAGTGAGGGTTTTTTGGGACGGGAGTGTAGCGAATCGCAAGGATCGCTCCCAGGAAATCCCTCAGGGTGGGCTGGTGCTCAAGCCGCGATGCTCAACTACGACCTACCCGTGATCGCGAGGCAACGAACACCGATGACACCATCACGGCCCTACCGGTTTAGTTCAGTATTATTGACGACTGCGTAAACATCGTGTCTTTCTCCTCTATCCCATGATACCTTTCGTATACTACACCTCTCGGCCCTCTGAACTGTTATTTCTGATGTATATTTAAATCTCTCCCGATCCAACAGCGGCGCAGGCGTCGGCCCGAGGTGAGTTATGTTGTTGAAGTATTGTAGTGTTATGTTACCAGTTTGGCTGTCGCGCACTACTGCGCGCATGGACGAACAAATGTTACTGATCACCGATAGGATTTCTGTGCTGATATGTAATATGTTGATTATTCGCATGTTTCGAAAGACTGTCTATTTCATTACGTTTCTCCTCTTTAATGAACATTATTCAATGACCGGTTCTTATCACATTTCTAAAAACACCCACCGTTCGTTATTAGGCGGACAACTTAGCGGTAGAAAAAGGGGTAACAATGTCGAAATCATAGTGAAGTGTCCTTACATGCTACTAATTCCCTTGAGCAGCTTTCACATATCTGTCTGTTGGTGGCTCTTATCAATTCCTCAATGGCAAACAATTTAGCTATTACTTTTTGTCGAAATCGTGGATTTAGCGGTCGTTCCAACTACATCGCTGAAGAATAGGAACATCTCACTTACTAAGTCTTTGCCCATTGATTCTTGGGCTACGAAGATCGAGTTCAGAAGCAGAGAAAAGATGCGAAACTCTATCACAACTTGTCTCCCGAAACCAATACCTCCATTCAGTGGTACAGAAACATAAAACTAACGAAAACGATAAACTTCATAGAAAGAAGAAGAAGGAGGTTATCATTTCTCCAGGTGCATTTGAAAAAGGGGCGAAATTTGGACTAGTCTTTTTTGTCGGTAAGGGAGGACGACATCTTTTTTGAGCGAGCACTCGCTAGGAGTCGAC
>MU914938.1:1534-14780 GCA_036418165.1 Cooperia oncophora
CTGGTTGGTCGCGGTCTAGGATTTCCTGTCGTGTCCCAAAGTGCCATGCACCATCTGTGGCGAACTCCATCAGCGAAGCGAATGATTGGGTCGTATATTCGGGACGGACGTTGTTGGCGCAGGGGTCACTGAAGAATAAGCAAGGGTTTCTGGAATTGCGAGCCTTTCTGAATCACTGGACCACAATCGGCTTGTTTACAACAGAGCAGCACCTTCTTGAATGCACACAGATTTTACATTCCTTCTGGTGCTCTCCAATGTCCAGAGAAGCTGTCGTTGGAGAAAGCCAACGGTAGGTACGGCCCGTTCATTCTTTGCATTCCCACAACCGAACAGCTTCTACTGATCAGAACTCAGATACTGATCTTCGTTTTGACATTGATGGATGCAGCTGTGAATAATACATTGAGGAAAACACCATGGTAGTAACACCTATGGAAAATACAGCCCATTTCCGTACGATCGCTTTCAATTCGATACTTGTCGGCTGTTCATGTGCCGAATGATGAATTCCTCTTTGAATAATTAACTCATTATGACCACTTCACAAGGGATCGCACCCTGTGGTCGACTGAGTTACTGTCAACCGCGGACTCGTATGCAACCTGCATCGATCGATTTGTTATGCCTCAGGTTGGCTTTTTTACCACACTATGTAGAATGTTTTTGAAATGAGAAAACCAAGACGGAGAGGACAGCTACACTCCATATCGCCGAGATAGAGAGTCCGTGGCTACGTACTTATCTCAAACGCGGGGACAACTGCGCTCCTGGAGTAATATAGCGCTTTCAAAACAGTTGCAAACGTGACTTGTCTTATACAAGATAGGATAATACTAGTCTCAAATGGAAATATCCCACGAACAACGCGTTCTACGCTGTGCTCACGTAAAGAACGCAGCCACGCTCACCCATCGCTGAGATGAGGAGTTACATGTGTGGCTCACTCCGCAATCAAATACTTTACAAATGGGAGGTTCGGTACCTTTCTTGCTACATGTTGTGATCAGATTTCCGGAATTTTTTTCAGAATTTAGTTAGCATAGTTAGAAACAACAGTGCTGGGAAACTCTCATTGTAGGCAGTATCCTGTAGTAGAATGTTCGCCTGCTACGCAGGCTTCCAGGTTAGATTCCCTAAAAGAAATCGGCGGAAAGAATTCGAAAGCTAGGCCTGATTCTCACTTGGAAGCAGAGCCATGCGAGCTCAACACGGAAGTATCGATATCAGTGTTTAACACGTTCGAGGCGGCGTGTACTCCCGGGAGTACACGCGGAAACCCCTCTTTTCGGTCATTCGTACAGTATTGCGAAAACACGCGCATATTTTTTTGTTCTTTTTGCGACTGATTATATTCTACTAGCATACATTTACACAATTAACACATCAGTACGAAGAAAAAATTGTAAAAATAAGCCAAAACAACGACGAACGTGAGTTCTGGGCGAAATGGCCTTCGCCTCGAATGTGTTAATGAAAATGCACTGTTCGTTTTCTCGTCTTGTTTGCGTAAGATATTTCGAAATGGACGTTCTTCATCACGAGTATATGCACGGAAACTTGCACTAGCAGCAGATGCTCATGATTTGATGCTGAGCAACTCCTTGACGAGATTTTGATTATGCTCGTGATTAAGCTCTTTCTAGCTACTCTAAATCGCTACGTAGGGCAACACTGCATTGATCACCTTCCACCAGTTGGGATCTTTTTGCTAATCTTGAGAACCATAACAGTAGAAGTCATTACGTAACACATTCATTTATTGGGACTCTTACTGCGATCTTCTTCAATATGCATTTTTTGTCTACAAACTAATGTTCAATACTTGACTTATTAGTTTTTCATGATTTACTGTAAGGGGGAATTCAATTATGTCTTCATCATTGTTTTACGATGAAAGTGGACCAACGCAGTCATCGTGAATGGCTGTTTTCCACCTCATACAGAACGCGAACCCTGCGTGTCTCGCGAAACTTCACGCCAGAAATGCTGTTCGGTGAGCATTCACATTGGCAGTAATTTGTTACTGTTCTAGATATACCACAATTTCCTTCAGTGGGTGTGTAGGCTTGATGTAGGACATTTGCTTCAGACAGCAATGATACTGATACTATGATACTGATATGAGAAACTCTACTTCGAAGATCCCATGAAAGAATAAGTCCTATCCCTCAGAAAAAGACCAAGTGGTAGGTGGGAGCTTGTGAGGAGGAACACATGTGTGAAAATAGAGCTTACAGCACAAAACCACGTTTGCTAGATTTATTAAGCAAACAATGAGACAGCATTCAAAACCAAGTGAACAAATATCGGTGGCCTATTCACATAGCATAGAATACACCTTCCTTATATTTCGCTGCTTTACCTGGTATTGGTTTCATTTTCAAAGGGAACTAAACGATGATAGAAGACAATAACCATCAGAAGTGCTAGTCCCAGCGTACATATCTGCGTAACCATCACGTATTTGTAGCCGGAGTACTTGAACAAATACCTGGAATTTCAATGTAAGTTGACGAAGCGAAGAAAGTCTCTTTTTAAGCATTGTTTCAGTAATGAAAGATAAAAGGTGGTGATGTAACTGTTGGGTAGGTCGAAGGCGATGGTGGTCATTGTTGGCCAGTGATACGGTGGGTGGTCTGCCAGTCATGCCTGAGGGGCAAGTGAACTGGTTTTTGCCCCAAATGTTGATCTCATGGGGGTATATAAACCCCACTGTTTTCGTTGATTTCGTTCGACTAATAAATATTCTTCTACTGCCGACTCTGCCTACTGCTTCCGATGACGATCGGCCGACGCATCGGAGTACGGGATAGGAGCAGTGATCAGTCACCGCTTCTCGGATGGAACAGAGAAAGCAATCCACCATGCTTGCCGTTCCCTGACAGCTGCCGAGAAGAACTACGGTCAAGTCGAGAAGGAAGCTCTCGCCATAACGTTCGCTCTGCGGAAGTTCCACCGCTACATCCTCGGACGTCATTTCAAGCTGTTAACCGACCACAAGCCACTCCTAGCCATCTTTGGGAGCAAGAAAGGAGTGCCTGTCTACACAGCGAATCGACTGCAACGCTGGGCCCTCATAGTGAAGAGTTACGACTTCAGTATTGAATACCGGAGCACCACCAGTTTCGGACAAGCAGACGTCTTATCTCGCCTCATCGCTGAACAATCCACAGCTCAAGAAGATCAAGTCATTGCAGCTATCGAGATGGATTCGGCGACTATTTTCGTCAATGCAACAACGAAACTGCCAGTCGACGCTGAAACAGTGGCAGAAGAAACCACCAAGGATCCCATTCTGAAGAATGTTTTCGAGTGGATCAGAGATGGAAAGTGGCCAAGGAAGTCAGATGTCGCAAGCCGATTCAACTCCCTCAGAAGATCGCTTTCAACGCAAAATGGATGTCTACTCTTTGGAGATCGCCTCGTCATTCCTGCGACCTTACAAGACGCCGTACTATGCGAACTTCACGATGGGCACCCAGGAATGACACGGATGAAGATGCTCGCCAGGAATTTTGTATACTGGATGAACATCAACAACGACATTGAAGACTTCGTCAAATCTTGTCGCCGCTGCCAGGAAACTGCGAAGAGCCCTATCAAAGCAACCCTGTGCTCATGGCCGATGGAGGACAAGCCGTGGAATCGCATACACGCCGATTTCGCCGGACCGATGGATGGAAAGATGTATCTCATCATCGTCGATGCCTTCTCAAAATGGCCGGAAATCGTCGAAATGTCATCCACGACAACGAGCAGTACGATCAGAGAATTGCGCCGACTCTTCGCCCAATTTGGAAATCCACAAACGCTAGTGACGGATAACGGACCTCAATTCACATCCAACGACTTCAGCGAGTTCTGCAAGAAGAACGGTATAAGGCATATCAAGTCGCCACCGTTCCACCCGCAGTCTAACGGCCAGGCAGAACGCTTCGTCGACACCTTCAAAAGAAGTTTTGCGAAGATGAAGGAAAGTCGTCGCCGAATGAAGCACTACAAAAGTTTCTGCTAAACTACCGCCGAACCCCTTGCCCTTCAGGACAATCACCAGCTGAAGCGTTCCTCGGAAGAGAGATCCGCACAAAATCTCATGTCTTCTGTAAGCCATCTGCACTCAAAATGAAGCGATTCAACGGAGAAGATGGGGGAATACCTAATACAATCTGCCACCATGGAGCCACGACAGAATGATGCCGTGGCTAAGCCCTCTGATTTAATCTGGACAATGGATTATCGTTCAGGGACTCCACGACAGATGCCTGGTCACGTTCAACAAAGACATGGCAACAGGCTCTATGATGTATCAGTGGACGGACAAATATGGAAACGGCACGCTAACCAATTGCGTCCACGTATCATCAAATTTCGATCTATTACAGAGCCAGACACCGAACTCGCCGAACTGCCGTTGCTTCCATGCTCGACGCCCACGCCATCGACGACCAGTACAACCACAACTGACCTGCAGCCCACACCAGCAATCGACAACTCACCGTGCACGACAGATGACTCAAGAGAAGACAGATCGAGAGCACGCCGTGCACCGCAACGATTGGTGATCGACCCGAGGAAGAAGACGTACACCTAGTGTCCATCTTAAGGGGGAGGTGTTGGATAGGTCAAGGCGATGGTGGTCATTGTTGGCCAGTGATACGGTGGGTGGTCTGCCAGTCATGCCTGAGGGGCAAGTGAACTGGTTTTTGCCGCCCAAATGTTGATCTCATGGGGGTATATAAACCCCACTGTTTTGTTGATTTCATTCGTCTAATAAATATTCTTCTACTGCCGACTCTGCCTACTGCTTCCGGATTCAACAGTAACGAAGTACCAATGTAGGTGCTTCTAGATTGTCGTGCAAGGTGCAGCGTGGCAGGTAACAGTTTGTATGCGGTTCGTCGCTTGTAAGACCAGTTCGAATCATCGCAAATAACAATATTGCAGTAGCTAACAGTAGAAGCTCAAGGCCAATCGAATAGGGCTCTGAATTGGCACTTTTCGCCTCTGCCTATCCGGTGAAAGATTCTCCGTGTAACCATGTAACGGCTGTACACGTTGGTGCCTTCCATCTTTTTGATCCTGTTGTTCCTCGTCTCTGAGATGTCTGGTCATTCGTTGAGGACCCATATTCGGCCATCCCTCATTCTCGAAATGAACGACACAATTAGGCGCCTTTATTTGCAGCAGTTTCCTCTAATTTTTGTCATCACTAGATCGAGTACAGTCTAGATGTTGAAGCTCATTATCAACGTTTTGAATATTAAAGGGAGGAGGTGATATAATTTCATGCGGTCTTTGTCAGGCGTTTCCTGCTGCCACACCAAATACTCGATCAGCAAACCAAAGACCAGCATATAAATTGATCTGAACCAGCGAATGATACTACGTATAAATTGACCCACGTTGTCAGAATAGGGGCGACACATTGTGCGATGCTGCCACCAAACGAATGGATTCCCTGCATTGTTCCCTAGAAAAATTGTTATAGTAGTCTCCACATGATGAACTTCTCACTTCCATGATATTCACTTGACGCAGTTTACCGCATTCTCATGCTTTTATTTTTGAGAAGCTTGCATGAATGGTTGATAAAATAACGAACAGCTCTGACGACATTTGAACAGAGAGCATCTCAGTGGTCGATAAAAACTGTGATCAACTTTAACCAAGTCCCCTTCACCTCCAGGAAACTTGTATGGAAACACAGTGTCTTAGCGCTACCTCATGACATTCGACTAAGAGTTCGCACAAATGAAGAAAATTCCAGAAAAGCAGAAGTACAAGGTAGCTGTTTTAGCATATTGGCGGTACTTTAGAAATACGACAGACTTTACCCTCACAAAGCAGACTTTTCTTTCACCCTCACAAAGCGGACTTTTCTCGTTTCAGAGAGACTGGGCTGGACCTATAAGAAGGAGAGGAAAAGGCACTCCGCTGTGGAGGCACGCGCTTCTTGCCAGATACTGGGTTCCTTGACTATTAAAGCACTTCGTAGGGTTGATAGTGAAAAACATTTAAATCAAAGCGATACTGCCCAAACAGCTCGTCAGCTCGTTTCCTCCACGGCCTGTAGAGCACACTGCGTTTTGATGGTGCCTCACTTGAGTGAGGTGCCTTCCATCTTCTTGCCAGTCCCCCTCATACACACATTTATTTACTTGAACAGTGGCAGCCTTTTGATAATCTCGATAAGCTCACCTTACGAGTTCAGATAGCTGGTCGCTTTTGTCAGCAGTTATCAGACGAAGAAGAAAGCTAACTATGAATACCTGCTTGCGTGGTCCGAGGATTTGCGAATAGAGGGTCGCAGATGGAGAACCGGTGAAAGGGAAGGAAACACCGAAGAAGAAAACGAAGCAGATCATGTATATTGGAAACGGCACTCGTACGGTTGTATCGCACCATTTGTAGGACGGCAGACATCCTCCAACCTCGCTTGAGTTCTTCCCTGATAAAAGGAAGCCTTTTACCATTGGAGTGGACGTCATTCCGGAATAGCATTTTGATATTCGGCTGGATGACCAGATTGTATGCTCATAATTTAAATAATGAGTGTATCAAATCGTGAAAGTTCATTGCGATAAAGACTGGCTCCCTCATGCCTTCAAAACGAAAGAAGTTCTTGCTAGCTCAAAACGGAAGAAATACTTGCTAACCTTCTGGAATATAGTCTAAAGGTCCAGCGTAAAATGGCCATGGAAAGTTAAAAACATGGAACAGTAGAAATACCGTAACACCGAACATTATTTGCTTCCTTTTTTCGCTGAAATTAGACAGAACTTCTATTGAGATACAGAGCCTGTTTGAAATACTTTCAGAAAGTGAAAAGACTTTAATATTGTTTCAGACGCATTGCTCACATTTGTCCTATGCGAGTATACCCGATAAGAAAACTATTTCCTGAAGATACTAGGCAGGACGCCGTTTGGAAGATCCCGTTGTAAAGAACTGCGTCTGAATCCTTCCAATTATACATCACAACGGACCAAGGCGTCGAAATCCTGGAACCATATCATCCGAACTAAAAGTCGTCGAATTTGCGCGAGATTCGTGAAATCGAACATGGACGGATGGTCGAGGTAACCGCTCAAATGATTATGACCTATGTAAGCGTACCCAATAAGAAAATTGTGAAAGAGAATCGCACACTTTTTTAAGAATGGCAATCGGGAGAAATGGGCTGCAAAGGGCTGGCGAAGTACTCACGATGCTTACCTGAGCAGAAGATTCTATCGGGATGAACAAGCGGCTGAAGGCGGCTATGTTGGACTGAGGTTCAATTGAATGAATTAGCTCGATTTTAAGTCAAGTCAGCAGTCCTCTGTCAAAAGAAAGATAGCGGCAAAGTTTCTTTTTGCTTTCATAATCGCGGAAATGTCTTGTTGTGCTCATAAGTCGTCATTATTCAAGCCTGTCATGGTCAAACTACGATTTTTAAAATATTTTTTTCCGGAAGCTGTGGTATTCTTTCACAAGGCTTAGATTAGCAGAATGTGCTGTCTTTTTTTTCTTATCTAAACTGAATGAGTTACAGCATTCAATAAAACGCGTCACTACTGTGCCTTCAAGACTGAATTCTTTTATTGTGTCCCACTTGCTGAATAGAAGAAGTTCTCACTGGGGTCCACTGCTTTACCCGTTTGACCTCTCGAGCTCATCAGTGAGACTAAGCATATGACATGGCTCAAAAGCCAAATTGGTGCGGTCGTGCAGGCGAATAGTAGTAGCATGCTTCAGGTCAATGGAGCCTCATTGGGCTCCACCCGAGACTCATTGTGCCGCTTCACATATCGCTGCTTTTTCAAAAGTTTGAATGGGCATTCAGACTGATCTTCCTCTCTTCTTCGAGACTGTAGCCTCCGCTTTAGCATTTGTGTCGTAGGAGACCTTCTGGTGGCCGCGTGCATGGTGCTTGCGCAGTTCCTAATCTGACCTCAACAGGTCTCATGCTCGAGCCGGAAAAAAGAAGAAAAACAGATCAAAGGAAAAATCAGGTGCAGCAGGAGCTGCCGGATTGGGACGCGATTGTTTGTTGTCCATGGTACTAATGGAGAATAAGCAGAAAACGAGAATTGGTACTGGCAGATATCTTATGAGTCGTTGTTGACTTGATATGTTACACCTTTCCGGATTGAGGTCAAGTATTCGGAATTTGAAGATATGGTAGGTTTTTTCTGCCAACCTGACACTTCTACCGGCGTTTGTGGCTGGGTCCCAGCGCGCTTTCTGAGTTTTACATTTTCACTTTCACTTCGTTTCTTTTTCATTTTATTTTCACTTGTCGCAAAGTGCGCGTTGTAATAGGGGGCACTAAATTAGTTAGCTCGGCAGGGAATCGCAATTTTGAAGAGCGAATAGTGCGTTGGTTAATCCTTCATTACCTGATGTTGCGAATTTCTAGCAATCACAAATGTTTTCTAACGTAGCGTGTGGTGGCGGTATATGTATGTGTACTGTAACTGGAAGTGAAGCAACTAACACTTCAATATTTGTTGCAACCATACATGAGACCATCCACAAGTAAATGCAAATAACCGCTGGTATCACATCAAATTTTGGGATCACCACGAAAGCATGGCTATCTAAAGTTGTTTTCCATCACTCACAGGAAAATCTGTGGGTAAAGTGTTTAAAGGGAAACAACCACATTATACACTCGTTGTTACCTTCCTGGTTCTTGTCGATGATACCAGCATATTCTTCCTTGAAAAGCAGTTTGATTATGAGACAACATGCAATTGAAAGAAGCACCATAAAAAATGCTGGCAATGTGTACATGTTGAATATTATCCGTCCAATTCTGAAACCATTCTCTCCAACCGGTGTGAAAACTGCCTAGAATAGCAACACTTTAGGTGCATCAGGACAGCTTCACATCTAGGAAGAAAAAGAGCTCTTGGAAGGAAGCACTAGACAGTTACGATCACGAGAAATGACATTTTCCAGGTAGGAATCAAGATCTAACTCTAGGCCAACGGATGAGGCAGTGCACAATGGTTGGTTACTCAGATCTCAATTCCCTTCCGATGTAGAAGGGGGACGCCACGTAGATGCGTCAGTGGCAGTAGTCATTTTCAGTGCCCCACTATTGAAGTTTCAGTTTCCATTTCTCCGGCAAACCAGAATACTTAACGCAATTAATTTGGCTACTAGACCACCTTTAGCATTTGACTAGTGCAGAAGCTGCTGCATCACCGAAAACTAGACAACCATAGGGGGCAGAGCGACCGAAGTAAAGTAAACTCAGAATTTGTGCATATCTCCACAAAGGGCAGTGATAAGAAAAAGGATGCTGAAACTTGATGGCAGCTAAGTTGGGCTGGAGGCGTCGTTTGTTCACACTCAGAACGGTTCATATATACTAGGAGCAACGTATGCAAAAGACGTTCAATTGTAACATCCCACAAGGCCTTCAAATGTTGTCTTGACTTCGTTTTCCTCTATATGCTATCGCCACTCTGCAGCGTCAAGAGGCCTTCCTTGAGGTTCTTCCTGGGATTTACTCGTACAATTCGTTCGCCTACAGGCTCCTAGGTGGCGTTACCAGCCAGAATGGTCGCTCAAGAGTTCGTATCATGTGTATGAGGAAGAAGAGGCTCTGTCGTGATGATTCCGTGAGCCTTCTATGACCGGAGCAACTCATGTGGATCCATCGTGAATCCTCCAACAGCCGCGGTGGTAGCAGTGTGTCGGCAAAATTTTTTCCGGACTGGTAGCTCGGAAGTTTTCCACCACTCAGTTTCCAGATCAAATTCAACCCGCCTTCTATCCTTGCGAAGAAACAGAAAGGGAGAAGGAAAGGAGCCCAAATTTCCTGCGCTTTACTTCCGTTGGAGGAGCTTTATTCATGTTCAAGCCTTCTTTCATGTCCGCAGGTGTTGTTATCATAAATTTAACCGAAAATTGCCTGTATGGCTGGACCGAAGGAGAGGCCCAGCACGTAACCAGCAGTACCATATGAAACAGAGCTGAGTCGTTCACGAGGTATGGAGGCAGTAGCAGCGTAAGCTCTTAATACCGACAGCGTTCCTGAAACTTATTTGTTTGTGGCTAAGAGCCGAAATTACACGAGCGAAGAGTTAATAATTGTTTCCGCAAGATCACCTGCACCGAACCCTGTCATTAACCTTGCGAATAACATAATCCATTTCTGATTGGAGCTAAACAGTGGAAGCAGACCAAATATGCTTTGTCCTAAACCATAATATAATCAGGAAGTTGACATCGATCTGAGAACAAAGTGGTGCAGAAGCAAAAATAACGACAATGACGATTCTCAATATGAGACTGATGGCAAAATAGACAAAGCGATGACGCATCTCACGCCGCTGTTCTAGGAAGTGCAGCGTCAAATGTAGTGTCGTTTAGGAGGCGTTCTACGCGTTTTTGTCGCATAGTGCTGCAAGTGGTTGCAGTGGTTAGTTGCATTCCATTCTCGTGAGGAGTTCATTTGTTCAACTGAAGCTGAACTAGCTTCACTAGGCGATGATAATTTCTGCGTTTCAACGCATCTCCTGGAAGCCTTTGCTAAGCACTCCGAAAGGCAAGAGCCAGTTAGCGCAAGTGCCGAAAATTCAAAGATGTAGTCGGATCAGTGAATTATTGCCACGCTTGAAAACGAAGTTTAACAAAAGGTTCTAAGTTTGCAAGTTTCAGTGTGCTCTTATATATGCATTACATTCTGTTCCAATCTCCATGACATACAACGAACCGATTATCATCATTATCATGCCGACGACGACGGGGGCCTTGATCGACATTGTTTTCTGATTCCATAGCCCGAAAAGTGGGTTTGCCTAAATGAAAAAGTCATGCTGCGCTCAATGTTCAGACAGATGTATAAAAATGTTCCTGGAAGGGACGTCATCTTGAATTCCAACTTGTGTGGACTTTGTAAATTAAGTCACTTCATGGATGTAAGATGATCCGGGGGTTTCACAAAGTTCGGTTACAATTCGTTCAACCACTAAAAAATTTTCCCGGTGGTACAACTCATAAATGTTGAAACATTGGCAAAGCAAGTGTCTATAGGCCCTAGGACTCCTAGAGGCTATCAGATAACCTAATATAGGAATGGCAAGTTGCATTTTTGATCACTCGTCGTGGAATTAAGCTGAATTGCATGCTTCTAGTGGAAATGAAGCATATGAGTTTGTTAAGAGCAACAGGATGCACTTGTCCCGGACTAGACGTATTATGTAGGGCTGCAGCGGCCTTTGATGGCGTACCCTAGATTGTTCACGTTCTCGGAAAATTACTGCCTGCTCTGTTTTCTGCACTGTTCATCTTAGCATAATCTGCGGACCGCCTGCTCCACCGCGTCAGGGTATAGAATATCCTGGTGCGGTGGAGCAGGCGTACGAATGAATCATATCATTATTCCCGTTTGAAGAATAGTGGTTAAGGTTACTGTCTGAGCAAGGCAGGAAAAAATCGGAAAAAAGAAAATCCTTAGAAGATTGTGTTTACTAATATTAAAGCTCAAAACCTACAATGGAACATCCAAGACTGCATGCAGCGATTACCCATCCTAAAAAATCCACAGTAGCTGTTCTGTCCACCTGAAGTACACTATCACAGAGCCTGATTAAAATGAATGCATGTACAACTGGTTTATTGATGAATTCAAAATGCCCATCTCGCACGAACGGTCATCGAGTAAGGGATTAGTAGGCGCTTCGCAGTTTCTGCACAAACTTGACTGGAACTTTACCGCGGCGTGAGTGTGGTAAGAAAGCCTAGTGCTGAACATGCTTGCTCAAAAAAAACAGTTCAAAAAGCAAAAAGCAAACGAAGCAGCAATAGAAGACAACCTTGTCCACCTAGCTGGGTTCCAGGGGAAGGTTTGTTACAATCCATTCCCGCTCCACAAAATGGTTTTCACAGAAAGAGCAGATAACGTTTCTGCTCACAGTTATGGACTCAACCGTACTTTAGCTCGCATTTAGACGCAGCTGGTTAATTGAGTCGCGGGCTATTAAGGTGTACGTCTTCCCATGGCCGAATCGCGGACCATTCAGCACTTTGTCACTTACTGCACCGTAGGCTGTTTGATGTTGCATACGTGGTCGATGTTGGCATTACTGGTAACTAGCTTGTCAAGGGTTCATATGATTGTCTATCTGGTAGATGCGCAATGAACATTGGACGATCTATCTGTTCTAGGTTCGACGATTGCTGGTAGCAGCAAGTGTAAGCCCAATCCCTCTAAGGGGCCCCCAACTTTCGCTTTTGTTGTCTTTTCCTTTGTATTCTCTATTACTGTAACACCCAATTGTGATAAATTTGGTAGTTCCTAGTTCCTCGTTCTACGGTCCTATCTGGACGGATTTCCGATTCAAATTTCCATCAACTCATATTCTCACGTACATGACGCGGTCTGGCCAACCGTTTTGCCACGCATCGATGACGCCAGTTGATTTCGTTACACATCCCACGCATTTCTCGTGTCTTGCCGTCTTTGCGGACGATGTCTTGTATTAGACGTTTTCCACGGCCTCGGCATCTCGCAGACTTGCCATCTTGAGTCGAGGAACGTGCTTACTCGAGCTCAACGTTGGGTCAGCTTCCATGAGTCATTTTGTAATCGATATCCTTAAGTTCGCCTTTATTCATGTTCTGTGCTTCGCCTCTCTTCACACTTTCTTTATTTCACTATCGAACATGATTTTTTTCTCTTCCCGGTAATCTGGACAACATTTCCTCTCGGTGCAACACTTTAGTAGTTTATCTGTTTCACAATAAAAGACATTACTTCGTCAAAGTCCGTTTATTGATAGACAAATATTCCTTTTATTCTCATTATGTCGAATTCTGGTATACTGGGCTCCACAGCATATTTCTGTTGTACGACCTCTTTCCTCACGCTGGTCAGAGTGGAAGAGATGATCCGAAAAATAAAGTCAGTTCATCGCATACACTGCTAAAATATCGTTCAAAATGCCCTGTATAACATCATGTATGCATATCGATGTGATTTGATAGCTAGTTCCAGCAGTGGTGTTATAGCCAAAATGAGGACAGTCGACGATATTCCCAGCCCTACGGGTCCCCATTTCAAGCACATTTACAGACGCACCCGTAGCGTTTTTCCTTCTTGTGTGAACTCCCCTTTTCTCTTGCGCTCAGTTCCTCATATCAGTTTTCTTTTTGAGCGCAGCAGTTACTAGGCACTCAGACTGCTCTCATACGATAACTTAAGTATTGCACCTTTTGTCCATCAGGCAACTAATGTTTCTTTGCT